>JANHAO010023125.1:0-11988 GCA_026873985.1 Saraca asoca
TCCCATATTTTGCTAGCTTCTTTGTAGGAGCAATAGGCATCAAAGAGATCATTAGATAAGGTGCTAATAATTATATGTCTACATATCTTATTAGCATATACCCAAATTTCTTGTTGGTTTTGATTGACTGTTGGTAAAGGTTTAGGATCAGTGAGGGCATTGGTGACATCATGCATGTCAAGAACTGTGAAGACGCATTCTTGCCACCTTCAAAAATTTTGACCTCCAAATGTCTCAATCTTGGAGATGTCTGAGAATGGCTTGGTGAAAGGAATGGTCAAAACCATTGGAAGGGTAGATGCAGTAGAATTGTTGACCATAGCAGCAGTAGTAGCGTCAGTATGGTTGATAGCATCATTAGTAAGGACGTTGACAACAGGCTCCATAATCTTTAAGATTGTTGTGGAATGTGATTGTTGGAAGCTTGAGTCACGTGTTTGGCGCAGTCCTTAAGGATTTTTCTGTCATAGCGTAAGATTATTTGCGACAATCTTCCAGGATTAAACAAGCTCTTCCTGATTTTCTCAGGGATCAGAACTGCAGGATTAAAACTAGTAACCCAGAATAGAATGAAAAATAGAGAAGAGATGAAAGATTGTTGTTGTTGTGTATTTTGAGGCTGGCATATAGCTGAGGGGGAGACAAGTCCATTGGCAACCATAAAGTTTGGTATAATGGTTGTAAGAGAATTGGCAGATAAAATTGAAATGTAATAATTTTATTTGATGGTACTTTAAATTTGGCAGTTGCTGGTAAGTTTTTAAAATTATTTAAATTCAATTTTTTTTTTATTTCTCACAAACCATCCTATGTGAGACTTTTAACTTTTTGAAATACACACACACATCTAACAGAATATTGCTGAATTACTAAGGTATGAGCAACACTTGTTTTAAAGTATGGTGACATTTTTTTTTTCACAATTATGTTAATTGCATGCTTATAATTCTCTTGCTCATATCCTATTAATAAAAAGAGGCTTATTTACATACAAATATGAATATCACACTTCTCTGCCAAATCTTAAAACAATATAACTACAGTAATTGTATATTAGAAAAATGAAATGCATATGCTCACAAATTTCATACAAAACTTTACATATTTACTTGTGAAAATACTATGTAATCTAAAATTTCATTCAGTTTATAAAAAATTATGTGAAAAATATAATTTTCTAAAAAGTAATCGATTGTGTATTACTTCATTAACTACTAATTGATAAAATGAGAATATACTTTAATTTTAACAAAATATGAAAAATTATTTGTTTATATATTCTACCTTGAGTAAGAAAAAAAATTTTCAGGACCTTTTAATTCCTACTGTCAACCAAATAACATTGAACATTTTTTGAGAAGTTCATAAGAGAATTTATTTATTGAAAAGTTCAACTTCCTATTGAAATTTATTTCCTATCATTGACTTTATCCCCTATTTCAAATATTTTACAAATTTATTTTGATGATAACAAATATTTTAGATATTTATTGTGCTTAATTGGTGAAATTTCCTAGGAAGATCTTGAACTTATTTGAAGACTTAGTTTAGATCTATGAATTATTTTTTAAATATTTTGGATGGTTTTTAAATTTAACTCAAAGTTTAAAAAATATTTTAAGTTGTCATTATCAAAAAAATTCTTACAAATTTCCGTCCAAATGATTTTCCCAAGCTTGTACAAGTTTTTATATATTCAATCTTTGGGAAATTTTTAAGCAAAAAAGCATGTTTTGAAAACAATTAAAATGTTATTAATTAAAAACTTTTTCAAATCATTTTCAAAAATCTCCTTTTTAATTTCATAAAATTTCAATATCAAGAAAACAATAGATCAACAATTTATAAAATAAATACAAACAATCTAAATATCAAAACTCTAACTAATTAATATCAACAAGAATACCAATAATATTTAAATTAAAATGCAAAAAATTAAAGAGTTCAGATATAGAGAAATTAAACATAAAATTTACAATGATTCAACCTTAGAGATTCGCTACATAAAACTCTCAAGTTTAGCCAACCAAACTTAATTCTTCTTTATCTTCTCACCATCCACTGAAGTTTTTCGATTACTTGAAGAAGCCTCTTTACAATGTGTGAGGGCTACAACGCCCACCCACTCATTGAGTTATCTCACTTGAGACTAAACTTGAAATTACCTCACCCATTTCAATAAAAAAAAAAAAATTGTATGTATCTTTCATCAATTCACACCCTTAGTTTCTTTTAAAAATAGATTTGAACCCTTTCATTTTTTTTATTATTTTTTGTTATGCACAGAAAGATAAATATAAAATTATTTATGAGACCTATTGTACATAAAAAAAGTTAAATCTTATTAAATATAAAAATTTTATCTTTTATTTCTCTCAAAATATGATAAAAAAATAAAAAAAATGAAAAGTCTTTAAAATTTGACTACTGAGGGATGCATATGCGGATTAGAATTTGTTAATTTGTTCCTAATTCATCAATTCCGGTGAAAATACTGACGGCGAGCACATCACCTCAGTGTTATCCAGCCAAGTCTAGATCACAGACCAAGGTTGTCCAATCACACAGCAAATTGACAAAACATTCGTGACAAGTATGTGAAGCAATCAAAACTCATCCGGCGACAGCAGCCACATCGGATGTGGGCTTCCATGAAAGAGCCGCGACTCGGCAGTCGCCGCAGTAGAAAACATCCCAAAACATCGGCCTACGCGTTTCAAATAATCGCCGGGACCATTTGACCCAACCCGGGCCCCCCCTTTTTTTTCCCCATTTCGAGATATCTCCTAAGACGTAATTACAAAAATGACATCATCAAGAATTAATTAAATCACGAAGGAATTGGATAAAGCAAAAGAATGCGACGCGTTGTCGTAAAGGGAGATTATCAGGCCCTTGATAGGTTCGTCCTCTGTCGTCTGATTACATTGTGAGATAAACCCACCACTTGGGTGAAAGAAAATATAATTTAGTTTAAGGTCGGATTAAAATATTATTAAGGGTTTAATTATCCGGTCACGTTTTGCTCGATGAGCGAGTCTCATGGAAATAATCCTTTTATTTATAATTTTCACTGTTGAACACGTGTATATACCACTTTCCCATGTGAAAAACCAACACCACTTTCTATTATTTTATTATTTGGGGACCGTCTTACAATTTCCCCAATTTTCTTGCCCTTTTGGCTGCTAGTAGTTTTCATTATTATGCTTCATTCTCGAGGTAATGTTCCAGCACGCTTCAGTTTTTTTTTTTTTTTAACTTTTATGAACATTTTTTTATTTTTATAATTTTTTACGATTTTATAATTTTTTAAAGTACTTAGTTATTAAATATTTTTAAAAAAATATAAGTATTGGTAAAATTTGTACAACATTAAAAAAAAATTAAGAAAATTCTTTTACGATAGAGTTACGAGAAAACTCTTGCAAGAAAATATCACCACGAATTAGACTAGTTGGGTAACTAGCATTTCTGAAAATTTTCTTGATGCTCCTTCAAGTAAAAGGGATAGAAGTAGATGATAATTGTAAATTCTTACCAAAAACAAAAAAAGATTGATACACAATTGACCAAAGTTTTAAGTTCAAATATAGGGTAAGATTTATTTTACAAATATCTAAGCTTAGTGTTTAGTGGTGATTTGGTTGGCGTAACCTTTTTCATATTTTTAAAATTTTTTTAAGAAAATGTTAAATTTATATGTTTGATTCAAAATTTAGAATAACTTATTTAAAACTATTTACATTTTAATGAATACTTTTAATATGATATTTTTCTAAAAATATTTTTATATGGAGATAAGTATTTTATATATATCTGATATGAAAATGTTTTAGTTATATAAAAATATTATTTTATTATTCTTTTAATATTTTACCACATCAATTTATCGTTATTTATCATTATTAATGATTGTCTAGTATCACCATTTACTGTCATTAATTATCATCTATTATCATTTATCATTATTCACTATCGTCTATCGTTATTTTATTGTCATTTACTATCATCAACTGTCACATTTCGTTGTTAATCACTGTCTAGTAATATTATTATTATTAATCATCATTTATCACTATTGATTGACTAACTTTCTAATGTTAACTGTTCAGTTTTTTATGAAGATATTTTTATAATTTAATAATATTTTAAAATTTATAAATTAATTAAAATATAACATCATAATGCTTTTATAAATCTTTTTTAATTAAATTAAATACGGTAATATATATGTCATTCTTATAAACATTAAGATTCTTGAAAATCTACAATTTTGTAAATCAAACGCTCCCTTCGAGTTTCTCTGTCATTAAATATTGAAATGTTGTCGTAAATTAATTTATACGGCAAATGATATTAATTTCTTTCCAATCTACCTTAATGATATGTTTTGTACATCATAAAATCAAGCACACATAATATGTTTGTTCTTATTCCTGGACCACCTAATGTGGCTTTAGCATATCTTGGTTGGTGCAATATGAATATTTTAACCGACATTTTTTGTGTGTTTATTTTTATTCACACTATAACAACAACAATAAAGATAAAATTAAAAATTTAATTTTTAAAATTGTAATTGTTATGAATATTTTTCGGATAATGCAAAATGAGTTGATCAAGACCCAATAAGAGACAAATCTAATCAGAAAGGGTCCAGATCACCAAAAAATTGAAGTCGCTTGACAAAAGGCATTAGCTCGTCAACCACGAGCCCAAAACATAGGAAAAGATCGAGATCTCAACTCGTTGAGGACGAACTCTGGCTCGCCAAGTCAAGTATGTTGCCCTAGCCACCTACCAGCGGACTTGTTCCGATTAAGTTCGAGTGCAAGACCAACCCTTATAGCCAGCAAATTGCTCAGCACGAGCTCGAGTTACCGAGTGAGCTACCTCAAGCATTGGGTATGGAATGTCAAGGTCTAGTCAGCACTTAAAGACACATTCTCCTAACCAATAAGTCAGCTCCTAAAACCGACACATCAACCTCCAAAATCTAACAATAAAATATAAAGCATTCATTGCCAGTTAAGCATTTATTACTCACAACAGCAGAAATGATAGTTTTGCTATTTATCAAATTATACTTATAACCCTCCCGACTTCTATAAATAGGGGGATAGATTATTGTAAAGAAAAGTGAAAATACATACCGAAACCCTGCTAAAGTAGTGAGAAAGCTTGCATATTGTAACTCTATTGAATTGAATAGAGAAACCACCATACAAAGCTAATATAAAACTACTATAGACGTAGGAGTTATACTGACTTTAGTTGAACTACGATAAAAAGTTTTTAATATTTACTGTTCTTCCTCTCCTCCTTTTCTCTTCCTTTCTCATATACACACTCCTACAACTCGCAGTTTGGGGATATAATAGACTTGATCTGTTGATCGATTTTGTTGTTGACAGTAATATGATAATAAAATAGTTCTTAAATTATAATAATTATTATAATAATTTTTAAATAATATTTCATTTAAATAATTTTATCTTTTCATTATATTATATAAGAATGAAATTATTTTAATAAATAGATGAAATTATATATATATAATATCATTTAAATATTATTATAACTATTCTTATAATTTAAATATTATTTTATCAACTTCTTACAATTCAAAAAATAAAATTACCAAGAAGAAAACATTAAATATATTAATCAAACTAATAGCCAGAACCCATAATGATGTGATGAAAGTCGTCGCAACAAGGGGCAAAACAACTACTATCTGACTAAGCCCCGCTCCAATGCATTATTTATATTTCCACAAATAAATAAATGCTATATGGTTCATGCCAAGAAAATTTGCAAGCTTGTTTGAAAAACTTGTATAATTTTTTTTTAGAATTACTTTACATAAATTTTATATGTAACAAACATGTAAAAAATTACAATTCTATCAATAAATTAAGGTTGTAATACAAGATTTTCTGATTTTTTACATAAAAAAAATATTTATGAGTATGGTAAAATATGCATTGATCAATTTAATTTAATTTTTTTTTTTTATTGTTGGTTGGTCAGAAAGACATCTCAACGGTTTCATCGCTCAACTTTTGACTCTAATGTCTCTATACATACTTTACAAAAGGTGGCTTCAATGCAATTAATATATAAAAGAAAGAGAGAGGAAAATTCTTGGATGTTTGGTGCATGCATGAGGACTATACATGTTTCAAATCACGTGTTTGTTTTTAATCACCTTTAATTAGCGTTTATAATGTCGCTTCATGCATGCCATTGACTAAAACGTTGGAGTCAGATTATGGTCAGCAACCAAAGAAAATCCAATCATCAAATTTTAATTTATTCTTAAACAGTTAGATTTGGATTAATGAAAGTTTAACAGTTGACCTTAATTTACTAATCAGTGAGTGCATGCATATAGCTTCAATAACATTCATCCAATAGTATTAAGGTCAGATAAATGACACCAACTGGTAGGCATATGGGATTTTAAATTTGGTATTTTTTTTAATTTTTATAGGGAAGTAATTATTACACACGCATACTTATTCAAAATAAACACAGAAAATGCTAGAAACTTAGGAACCGATGGAATTAATGCATGCATATTTTATTATTTAACTTTTTCATTAATATTGTATTTTAAAGAGTAAGGCCCTTAATTCCAAGGATTCAAATTGTGGCCACAATGGGGCTGCGTTCAATTTGTAATTACGGTTGTTTTGAAAATAATTGGCGTGACAGTGATCATATCATAATTTTAAGTATTATTATGATTATAACAAATGTAATATATTTATTTATAAAGTTTTTTAATAAAAATAAAAATTAAAAACCTTAATATTTCATTATTGTAAATAAATTTTATTTTATATGATATGATTGTATTGAATTAAAATAATTAATATCAAAATAATATAAATTAATAGTTATTATATATTTTTTAGTATATATTATGTGAATAAAATAAAATTTCACGATATGTCTATAAATTGCATTTTTATTTTCGCAACACTCATAATCATGAAAAATATATTACAGTTATAATCGTGGATTAAAACTACAATTTAAGACTTTAACCCCTTCTATTAATTTTTCATCAACCTTAGAGTCACTAGTTTCGTCTTGTTAAACTTATAGTTAATTTAATAATTAAAAATGCAATAGGATACGGCGTCTATATATATTTATAATGTTTAATAATAAATTGTTTAAGATTCATATCATTGGTTGTGGTTGAATCTTAAATTCCTTATAATAATAATTCATGTTGCTTTCCATAAATGAAGAATTCAAAGTTAACCAAGCCAGTAATCCTTATCTTGCATCCTTTACCTAACTTGTAATCATATTACCAATAATGTTAATTTCTCACCAATATAGCAACTTTAGTGCAATGTATATTTCTTTCGGTATGTTTAAGTAACAAATTTTGAAAGATTATCTTAGAAATCTCTTTCTTTTGAAAATTGGAGGTACATCGAATTTGTGCTAATTGATTTTGGTGACCATGATTCTCTTTCTATTGCAAATGTTACTTTTAGTGACTTAGAACTAGGAATCACTATTTTTGTCAATTACTTGGTTGAAATTGCGTCCACTGTCATCATAAATCTTAAACTATCATTCATTTATATAATCATATTATTAAAAAATTATTATAATTATCTTATTGTTGATAATTTTTTTTAATTATGTGATTTTTTTTTACTTTTTGATAATGTAAAGAGTTTTATACAAACAATAAATCATATTTAAATTTTTATTTAATTTTTTTTATTTATGTGGTTGAAAAGATAGAAAAAAGGTTCAATAAGAAGATTTGTTATCATGAGATAAGCGTACGTCGTCCAAAATTTCAAATGTACCATTCACTATTATTAAGTAGCAGAATTGTCAATTAATTAATTAAACTATCCTAGTATACATATGTAGGATATGAAAAGTAATTATATGAAAAATATAAGTAAATACTGAATAAGAAGCCTTTTTAAAATGTGAGAAAGGATTGGTCTGGTTGGAGGCCATGGCATTTACCTGGAATGGTTTTGGAAACCTTGCTTTTACCTGTCATTTTATGTGGAAATCATTCAAAATATACAAATTGGTAAAAAAAACTTGCAGGTCGTTTGGCTTGTTCTATTTTGTACTATAATTTTCAATTATCTTCTTTTTTCCAATCTGTTTTCAGAAAAAAAAAAAAAAAACCCTAAAATTTATGAACAAAAAACTGTAGATGGAGATGATTTGCAGCCATGATTGTGAGAGCGACCCAAAAATAATTTGTCCCATACTAAAACGCACATGCAGCGTGATGCGGTTTATCTTCGAGTGGGGACCCTGCGTCCTCGGGATAAGGTATTTTGGTGTATGTGGTTTACAAGCACGCACGTGATGGGCATAGCAGGAGACAAGCGCCCGCTGCACCGTGGTGGCAGCAACAGCACTGCCCATATCACAACAAGAAATCGCATTGGGTTGGATTTAAATAAATAAATAAATTTATTGGACTTTAGAAAAATCGACCTTTTTACTCATATCCATTCTCATTCTATTATATTCTATTCAATCAAACATAATATTAATTCATTCAGTGTATTTATATTAGGTATACTAAATTGCCAAGACTTAATATATTATGTTTATTATACAGAAATATATTGTTTGTTTAATACTTTTTTTACCCTTTTGATTAATGAAATATATATAATATATGTGGATCCAATGCAATCAAGAAATTTTCTATCACAACAAATTCTTACATGCGCTTGATTTATTGTAAAATTAAGGGAAGAGAAAAATCCAACAATAAATGAGTTGATGTGCAATACTCCTTGATTTCTTTTTATCTATGCATAAAATGGTTTTTTTTTCTTTTCATTTTTTATCAATTCCTTTAGAAAACAAAGATAATGTATTTATTATCCTTTTTAAAATTTTGTTCTTGTTGTCCCACTAAACATTTAGCTATTTCACACGTTAATAAACTATTAATGAGGGGTAAATTCGCAAAATACAAATAACTCTTAAACTAAGGTATAATGTCACATAATTCTTTAAAATTTTAAATGTTACAAATAACTCCATAAAATTTTTAAAAAATTGAAAACATTAAAATCTTAGTTTAAAGAAACATGAAAAGATAATTGAACCACTTGAAAAGCTATTTTTTAGTGCAATAAACTAAAAGTAGTAAAGGAAAAAAAACATATATTTCACCATTCTAAATGCATTCAAATCAAATTTAAGCAATAATTTATTCAAAGAGTTTGCTTTTATTCATATCCTAAATACATTAAAAATTCAATCCGTATTAATAATAATTTAGATTAAAAAAAACCCAAACACAAATTAATTGAAATTCATGTAAAAAAATAGTTAAAAAAAATAATGGATGATCTCTATATGCATTTTTCTATTTTTTTATTTGAGATTTTAAGATTTTTAATTTTTTTTAAAAAATTTAGGAGATTATTTATAGGATTTAAAATTTTAGGCCATTTATGTGATACTAAAACTTACTTTAAGAATGTTGTGCGTATTTTATTAAAGATAAATTAATAAAATATAACTTTTTTTTTCCAAAAAAAACTAAAACTATTTAATACCCTCTCTAATTCTTGTGTTAGATTAAAAAAACTAAAAAAATTGTTAAATTTCACAAATACTATGTGATAACGTTGAGTGGAATACAAGGATCTGTTTGTTTTCTAATTTTAAAATAAAAGAATAAAAAAATTATTTTGCATATTTTATTTTTTAAAATTGTATCTCAAAATGTTGTTTTAAAAATAAAAAATAAAATTGACTCGTTTCCTTATTTATTATTTTATTTTTAGAAGAATAAGAGGCTAACTCACAAAGGAAAAAAATGTAAATTATTCCTTTAATTTCAAATTAGTTATATTTAACCACTACAAACTATTAATTCTTACAATTAAACTTTTTAATTTTGAAATAATTACATTTAACACCTAATATCAATTTTGTAAGTGATTTGAGGGAGCAAATATGTTCGGTTTGACACAAAACTTTATAGAAAAATTAAGCATAGGGTGAAGGCCTTGTGGCCCAAGTTTGGGAGCAATTCACGATCCTTGCATTTTTATTTTCACGTCAGTATAACGTGACACTTAGATTCCTCTTGAAACTATAAGAAAAAACTTATTTAGGTGCAATTTACCATTTATTAAAAGTTGAAGGAGGCTCATTGCAATAATTAATAATTTGTGGATGTTCAATGCAATTATCCTAAAGTTGAAGGGGATATTTTGCACTTCTTCCATTCCCAAATAATGGAAAAAAAAACTTGCGACTTCTATCAATGACATTATTGTCTCAAACCTTGCATTCTGGAAACACTTAAAAACAGAGTGAACCCTTGCACCACCTTAATCAGAAGTTTGTCGTCCAGTCTACTACTGAAGCTCAACTTGACAATGTGAGGCTTAAGTGACTCCTGTGAGGAACATGTGGCTTATCTTAAATAATTATTGGATAAAGAGAAGTAGTTTTAAAGTGTAATTACCATCTTAATGGGAGATAGCATGATAAGGGTTATATAATGAAACAATGTCTTATTCTAGGATATAATAGTTTTCTCTCTTCTCCCTCACCATCAATCATGTAGAAGAGAATATCATGAAGTCTAAGGAATAGAAATCAAGTTTTAGTGTCATCGCACATTAAGAGATATTATACCATTATTATCTGATCATTGATTATAGAATAAAGTATGAGTCTCTAACTCAATATTTTTTATTATGGAATGTGAAGATTGTGAGATCCTAAGATCCTTATCTATTTTCAATTTAAGTTTCTGAAAAGAATTGTAATTTTAACATGTGGTATCAGAGTATCGGTTTAGGAATTCATGATTTTTTATTAAGGATCATTATATCTCCCTTTGTATGAGTCCTAATTTTGTGAATTGGGATTTTAATTGATAGTTTCTATTGCATATAATGGATTTTTTTTTCTAGAATTTTGATTGATATTACATTTTCTGGAAAACTAAATTCTTTTCCGAAAACATATATAAAAGTGGGTTTGACTTGGTGCCTTTGATTTATTAGCATTCTAAATTCCTGGTTTTTTCGAAAAAAATTATTTGCCTAACATGCTTAGATGACATCCTGAAGTAGATTGTCTTAGAAGGTGAATAAGTCTTGAGTTTTTGTTAATATCTTTCTTATGTTAATGGTAGTTTATAGGGGATGTTATTTAGAAGCTCCAAAATTAATATTGTTTGTCTTAATATTTGCATATATTATGAAAGATTTGCAATTTAGAATTAATGTATGATAGATTTGTTAATAACCAAAGTGGTCGAATCTTTAAGTTAATTTAGTTCCAAATTGTGTGATGTTTATATTTTAATTACTCATAAAACTGATGCTATTAATGACATGATAATTGATGGTTTATGAGTAAATTAAAGTTCATTACTATAAGGCATTTATGAATTGCACAAAGATTGATTAATTGTTCTTATAATTGATGAACATGATTATGATACTGTGAATACATTGTTAGTTTTATTTATATATCCAAAGATAGTAGATATTTCTAATTAGTACATACATCATTACCAAATAATATTAAACTTTATTAGCATTATTATGATTATTATTGTATGACAATGTGTCACCTAAAGGAGAACATTGATATACATTGAATATTAGATAGGTTGCTCTCTGAATTTGTGTAGTTTGTTAGTATAACTCAAAGCATTAATGTTAGGCATTTATTTCTTGCAATATCTATTCCTAATGTTCTACATTTGCATGTTGTGTTTATTTCGATCTTTAATAGGCTGAATTTTTCTGACTGGAGTGAGTAAGTTCAATTTCACTTCGGTGTATTAGATCTTGATTTGGCACTCTAGGTTGAGAAACCTACTGTTATTACTGTTAGTTTGATAAGTGCCTTAGGGCCAATTTGATTGAGCTCTATTGTATCTATAACTGTACATTCTGTTGATTTGATAATAAAAAGTTGTATATTCAT
>JANHAO010023126.1:0-12002 GCA_026873985.1 Saraca asoca
GTAGGCAATTTGGTTAATTTAAATACTATTATTAGACCTTGAAAGAGGCTAGTAATTAATTTAGGCTAAACCATCCTCAATTAATTAAGGAATCATAATAGAAAAGAATTTATTAATTATTAAAGATCATAATTGTGGTGAAACCTCAATCCTAGGCTTTTGTAACTATACTTTGCTTATTAATCGCTTATTGCTCTATCATTAGATCTTTTTGTTCTCTTTACTATTCTTATTTGATTTAGGCATCTTATATTGCAAACATTTGGTAATTGATAATAAAGATCCCTGTGGGACTCAACCTGTATTCGTCGGACTCTACTAGAACTACGTCATGCGCTTGCGGAATAAACTACATCATAGAGCTTAATTGCTGTCTTTTTTTTGGATTGGCTTTTCTCTTCTTTAAATAGAAGAGTTTGAAACAAGCAAGAGTGAGGAAGTAACATGAGTGACATACAAGCTAGGGTTACCTCTTGCTTGCGTCATCCACTCACTAATTTGCTGGTTGATATTAATTACCGTACTCTAAGTGATATCATTTTAAGGTTCTGCTTTGGAATAATAAGACAAACTAATGGTGCTAATTGCAAGGCAAAACCATTTTTGAAGCATTTGTGAGTATTTTTGAAGAATTTTTTTATTTGCTTTCACCATGCATTGGAGTTATATATTTTCTACAATTTCCTATTTGATAACTTGAGAAAATACATTGTTTGCTAGAAGGTCAAAACAAAAATGTGCATATTCTATTTGCAATCTAGAATTACAAAAGTAAATAAGTTGTAAATATACAAAAATAAATAAATACTGCTTGTTTGTAAGAAATTCTTCAATCTCATTATGTTGTCATTTTTTCTTTAGAAATGAACTTACTAAAAATTATTTGTGCAATGAACTTACCAAAAATTTTCAACAATAAGTTGATATACTAAAAGACTAACTACATAAATTGTTATGGGCATTTTTCAAAAGTATATTTTGGGCCGACCAAGGTCCAATAGAAGGCACGACTAGTTCAGATAGAGGACCAAATTGGAGCTTGAGGTCACTAAGCAAAGACCTCAGATTGTTGGGCGCGAGTCGAAGACATCTCACAATGTCACAAGCAAAGAGCGTAGCTCATTGAGAAGGCTTTCAACTCCTTAGTGAGAAGCTTGCTACCCTCAAGAGAATGACTAGGCAAGGATGACGAAGTCAGCCAGAACCACCAACTCGCTCAACTTCCAGCTCACCTACCAGAAACAGATACCTGTATAGAACCTAGTCAGCAATCCAAGGCACACGTCTCCAACTGACAGCTCAGCCTCCAAACCTACACATAAGCTCCCTGGAAGTCTAACAATGATTTGCCCAGCATTAATTACCTAACGCTAAGCATTAAATGCCCAGAGCGGCGGGGATAATCATTTTGTTGTTTATGCAATTACACTTGTAACCCTCCCCTTTTCTACAAATAGGAAGAGGAGGTCACCATAAAAGGGAGAGGAAGTTTTCCATACAGAAACTCTGCCAGAACATATAGAGAGCACTGTACATTAAGAGAAAACACTGTCATTGTATCCAAATCTTGTAAAACTATCTTCCTAGTGGATAATCAAAGAACAACATGGACGTAGGGGCTAACTTGGCTTTAACCGAATCACGATAAACTCCTGGTGTGGTTGTTCCTTTTTCTCTTCTATCGTCTTCTTTCATTATTTTCTATCATACTCAGCTTGCAGTCAGGGTTAACACTAAACTCAAACCAGTTGACCAGATTTTGGTGTCAATATTTTGACTCTAGAAGAAGGGCTCCCACTGCATATTTTTTCATTTTCAGTTCCTAATAGGCTATTTCAAGCACATTGACAAGAGGAAAGGCAACCAGGAGTGCAAAAGTTCCTACTAGCCAACCTGAAGGTCAGACGCAGCAGCGAAACACAGTTGCCCTCATAGTGGGTGCCAATACCAGCACGGTCTCCTTTGTTCCACACCAACCTATAGCCTATGAAACTGATGAGGTTCAAGCTTGGCAACAGCGCCAAGAGGTACTTGACCAGGGCCAGGAAGCACTAGAGAATATTGTAAAAGAATTGGCTGATATGGTCCGAGTATTGGCTCAAGCGCATGCCCAAGGTGCACTAAGGCAGGGAGAAATGGTTGTACCCGAGAGTGGACATCATTAGCTAGGGCCTCAGCATGAAGAGTAAGCCAGGACTGAGCGTCATCAAACTAGCTCACTTTGCTCATCCAATTCACGGCTAAGGTCTGAAGTCCATCGATTTCGGGAGGACAGGGAAGATGATCAACAAGGTGAAAACTCACGTCAAAGCAAGAGCTCGCACAAAATTGACAGCGAGCATGAAATAGACTGCGACTCATTTGGTCACGAGCATAGCAGGAAGCATAAAACTTCTGATCAACATTCTTGAAGTAAGTGAAGAGAAAAGAGTCGAAGGACCTCTAGTCATTAATTTAAGTCTCGAGACCTGATGGTCGAAGAGCTGCCTTAGAGAATGGAACAATTGGAGAAGAACTCTGCATCTTAGGGGAACCAAGAGTCCCACAAGGAGAGAACTCAACTCTCTAGCCAGATTGAGATGGAGCTACTTCCCTGCAAATTCAAGATTCCAAGCATCCCCCTCTACAATGGAGATAGCAATCCTTACAGCCATGTGGATGCCTTTAACATCCAGATGGACCTGCAAACCTCCAATCTGCTAGTGAGGTGCCAAGTCTTCCTGGCCACACTCGGGGAAGTGCCACAGACGTGGTTCAGAAGTCTCCCAACTCGTAACATAAGGAGCTAGGAGGAATGTCAGATGAAGTTCCTTAACCAGTATAGGGTATTGAAAAGGTAGCTCACCCCCTCCTGCCACTTAGCCACAGTCTTCCAACAGAAAGACAAGTTGCTCAAGGACAACATCGCTAGGCGAAAATTGGCAATGTCGAGGTCAGAAGGATAATGGTGGACACTGGGAGTTCTGTGAATGTAATATACAAGAGGTGCTTTGACTAGATGGGCATGAGTGCGAGTCAGCTGGATCCATCATTTGAGATCCTTTATGGTTTTATAGGAGATGGGATACTCCCGGTAGGACAAATTAAACTCCCACTTACTCTGGGGGACTCGATAAGCAAGCAACCATCATGGTAGACTTTCTAATTATAGACTGTCCCTTAACTTACAACACGGTGCTAGGGTGACCTACCATAAATGATTTTGACATGGTAACATCAGCTAGGATGCTAACCATCAAGTTCCCGACCCTGAACAGAGTAAGATGTGTATGGGGGAGCAGCAAGTAGCCCGACATTTCTATGAAGATACAGTCAAACTCAGGATCCAAGGGAAGAAAGTGAATGTGGTGTTTAGGGGAGAGCCCAAGGCAATAAGCATAAAAAGGGTTAGCTACGATCTCGACCCCCAAGAGGTGGACATCAAGCGAGCCACCGGACCAGTTGAAGAGTTGGAAAATGTGTGAGTAAGTGAGGCAGACAAGGAGAGATGCCTTAAGTTAGGGAAATGCCTGCCATTCGAAGTGAGAGCACAACTACAGAATTTTCTTAAAACAAATATGGACGTTTTGACCTGGAACCATGAAGACATGGTGGGTATCAATCTGAGTATAATGTCACACAGACTAAATATCGACCCCCAGGCCAAGCCAGTTTGCCAGAAGAGAAGACCAATGACCGTTGAATGCTACGCGGTGCTCAAAGAAGAGGTGGACAAGCTTTTGGCAAGCAATTTCATCCGAGAAGCATGTTACCCCACTTGGGTGGCTAACCCCATTCTCATAAAGAAGAAGAATGGGAAGTGGAGAATATGCATTGACTTCACAAACCTTAATAAGGCATGCCCCAAAGACAGTTTCCCTTTGTCAAGGATAGACCACCTTGTAGATGCGACGACAGGGCATGAACTCCTTAGCTTCATGAACACCTATTCGGGGTACAATCAAATTCCAATGGCCGCACAGGATGAGGAGCATACCTCATTTATCACTGATCCCAGGTTATATTGTTACAAAGTGATACCCTTTGGGCTTAAAGATGCAAGGGCAACCTATCAATGATTAGTAAACATGATGTTTCAGGAACAGATCGGCAAGACCATGAAGGTATATTTTGATGACATGCTGGTAAAATCTAAACAGCTCGTTGATCACTTTTGTGACCTAGACGAGATGTTTCAAACCTTGAAAAGGTACCAGATTAAGTTGAACCTACATAAATGTGCATTCGAAGTGACATCAGGTAAGTTCCTCGGCTTCATAGTCAATAATTGAGGGATCGAAGGGAACTCGAAAAAAATTAGGGCACTACTTGATATGCGTTCTCCCACCGGTCTAAAAGATGTTCAAAGCTTGAATGGTCAGATCACTACACTTAGCAAATTTATTTTGAAAGCAACGGACAAGTGTGTTCCCTTCTTCGACGTCCTCAAGAAGGCAAAGAGGTTTGAATGGACCCCAGAATGCAAGGTTGCATTCTAGGAACTCAAAACGTATCTTGGGCAAGCACCTTTCCTTTCCTAGCCAAAAAAGGGTGAGAGATTAACCATATACCTAGGGGTATCCCAGCACACCGTGAGCACGACCTTAACATGAGACGAGAGAGGAACCCAACTCCCCATCTATTATGTAAGCAAGAGACTATTGGATGTCGAAACAAGATACTCGCCTATAGAGAAGCTCGTTTACTACTTGGTCATTACCTCAAGCAAGCTGCGACCCTATTTCCAAGCCCACAGTATCAGGGTCCTTATGCAATACCCATTGAGACAAGTTCTACAAAAGACAGATGCCTCAGGATGATTGCTTAAATAGGCAATAAAACTTGCTCAGTTTGACATTAAATATAAGCCTAGAATAGCTATCAAGGGACAAGCATTGGCCAATTTTATTACTGAATTCATAGGGCCTGTGCAAGAGGAGGTAGAGGTTCCCGAGGCCCTATGGTGGGAATTATTCATTGACAAGTCATCCAACGACCAAAAGGCTGGAGTAGGGACGCTTCTTATCAGTGTGGAAGGACACAAGGTCTTCTGTGCACTAAGGTTTGGCTTTCAGGCCACGAATAATGAAGTTGAAAACGAGGCCTTGTTGGTGGGTTTGCGACTGGCTAGAGAAGTGCATATGGAGAGATTAAAGATTTTCAGCAACTCATAACTTATTATTTACCAAGTTAAAGGTGAATACCAAGCTTGAGGGCAGAGGATGATGAGCTATCTCCAAAGAGTCTAAGAGTTGTTAGGCTCTTTCCAACAATTTGAAATCACTCAGATTCTGTGAGCCCAAAACACACATGCTGATGCTTTAGCTCGTTTATCTACCACAGACGATCTTGATCTCATAGAAGCGATCCCGGTAGAGCTCCTTCCATCCCTAAGTATTGAGCATCAAGACGCTGTGATGGCGATCACCAAGCATCTAACTCCTGGATGAATGTGATCCTAGACTACCTGTAGAGTGAGAAGTTACCAGAACATAAACTCGAGGCGTGATGTTTGTGAGCTCAAGAAGCCAGATATTGCATCTGCAGTGATGCATTTTATAAGAGAGGGTTTACAACCCCACTTTTATGATGCATAGATGGCAAGGATTGCAGCACCATCTTGGAGAAGATTCACACAAGACATTGCAGAAACCATGCTAGGGGGCTGTCCTCAGCACAAAAGGCCTTTTGACAGGGATTCTACTCGCTGACCATGAAGTAAGATGCTATAAACCTTGTTAATAGGTGTGATAAGTGCCAGAGGTTTGCAAAGGTGTCATAAGCTCCACAAGCCTACCTGAAATAGATGACAAGTCCATGGCCATTTGCAATTTGGGGGATAAACTTAACCGGGCCACTTCCTAAGGCTAGGGGAAATTGCAAGTATACAATAGTAGCCTTGTACTACTTCACCAAGTGGGCAGAGGCGAAGGAACTCATTAAGATCTTATCTTCCAAGGTTGAAAAGTTCATATGGAATAATATCATTTGCAGGTTTGGGGTCCCTCAACAAATTGTGACTGATAATGGGACTTAATTTACCAGTGAGTAGTTCCTCAAGTTCTACGACGGCCTCAAAATCATTAAAAGCTTCACAACCGTAGACCACCCACAAGCCAATGGGCAAGTAGAAGCCGTCAACAAGATCATCAAGAAGATATTGAAGACGAGGTTAGAGGCTAAAAAAGGAGCTTAGGCAGATGAATTACAATCGGTACTATAGGCCTATTGAACCACTCCTTGCAGCTCCATAGGGGAAACCCCCTTCTCGATGGTATACGGGTGCGAGGTAATGATCCCTTCAGAACTTGAGGTCGCGACATAGTGAAGAATCGCTTTCAACCTGGAAGACAATGATCATCTACTTGCTACAAACCTAGACTTTGTGGAAGAAGCAAGAGAAAGAGCTAGCCTTAGGGTTGTAGCCCACTAGCAATGTATAGCGAGGTATTCCAATCGCAGAGTGCGAGCTTGAAAGTTCAAACTCGACGATCTCATCCTGTGCCTTGTCCTTCCCGGAGCCCACAAACCTAACGAGGGGACTTTAGGACTAAACTAGGAAGGTCCATACCTTATAAAAAGGGTCGTGAATGATGGAGCCTACCATCGGCGAATGTGAATAGAGTGGAATTCCCCCGCGCTTGGAATGTCAGGCACCTCCATCGTTACTATCAATAAGTGTCTCGGTGTACAATAACTGGTTCATTGTAAATATGAATGTAATTCTTTGTGGAATAAGATTAGAAAAGAGAATTCTATGTAAAGTTATGCGTTATGCAACACATCAATAGTTAACATAACATGCCAAGTCCCTATTTAAATATGAGTAAACAAGCTCGCATAAAAGCAATAAAGAGAAATGTGTTCGGCCTCCACCATAACAAAGTTACGATATACAAATTGTCTACAAAGTTTATCACAAGTCTTAGAAGCAAAGAAAAACAAAATTACAAAGTTCTTATCCTAAGAGATCAGAGCCTCGAGAACTAAGCCTTCATCGGGCTGAGGGTCAAGAGCCAAAACACCAGGGACTCCAACTGCCAGAGTAGCATCAGTGACTTGAGAGCTACCTTCTCCCTGAATGGCCATTCTGGTAGGAGGAACTTCAACCCCACTGCCCTGTCCCTTCCTTACAGCCCTACTCTTCCAGAGACCTATGGCTTCGATGGCTTGGGGGCTGAAGAAGGAGAAGTCTAGCTTGGGGTATTTCTCCCACAAAGTGAAGAAGAAAAAAGCACAGGTTTTGGTCCTTGTCTCTCTAATTGCTTCTGCCACTAGCGGGGACGTTTCTACTTTAATCTTCGCTGCTTCCTCCCTAGCGAGCTAAAGTTCCACCTTTAGTACCCTCAACTCTTTAGTAGAGGCCTCGACTCTCCACTCCACAGATCTCGCCCTCTCCTCAATAGTGTTGGCCTCTCTGGTCGCTAACCGTAATTGTGATTGGACTTTATCTAGCTCTATTCTTGCCTTGTTTAGGTCATTAGTAGCGAGGCCAAAATTTATTTCAGCGATCTCACAATGTCTTGCCTCACGAGATAGGGTAGTCTCCAGCTCTTTAACCTTCCCCCTAAGCTCCAAAACCTCAGTAATTTGAACCCCAACTCATCCATAAGAGTAGACTTCTCATTATCCTGGACTTCGAGTGCTTCTGCAATCTTCATCAATGTTAGCAAGTTCTGCAAAAACAAACAGCAAGGTTAGACTTGAAAATAGGCAAAGTAGCTAAGGCAAGAAACAATACTTACCACCAGACTATGATGAGCTGGAAACCCTGCCAGCCTCCCAATGGTGAATTCCTTAGCTTTCAGCACACTGACCTTACCACCGTAACCCAAGATCATACTCAAGTTCTCAACAAGGGTCCGAGCATACCCTTTTAACTTGGAGCCGGGTTTGGCCAATGATATCACAGTCTCGATCTCTGATACTACATGTTTATGAGGGGTCACTTTCTTTTTCCCTTTATTAACCTTCCACTTCTTTAGAGGGGGACTGAAAGGACTAGCGACATCAGCTGCCACTACTTCTTCAGATTATGACATGGGAGTTGGTCCTGACGAAGGGATGGAAACAGGAGCAACTGGAGCAGCTGATTGCTTTGTGACAACTAGAGTTGCCTCAACTTCAGGGGCTGGGGGTTGTTTCGTGATGATCGGAGCTGGATCAATCTTACGAGTTGGAGGGGCCTTGTCCTCACTGTCTGAAGGAGGCGTCTTAAGGATCAACTCCAAAATTTTGTTATAGTCATCGAAGTTGGCAGCCTGACCTTCATTAATTGGTGAATTCCCACCTCCCTAGTTACCATGGTACTTTCGGTGGGGCAAGTTTGTAATAACAAAGGATGTCTTCGTCAAATCAGAAATCGTTCTGGAGATCTTTAGACATGGTGAACTCGTCTAAAACCCCCAACTCCCTGGTTCCTAGCATGGGCCATTTGCCAGTCCCATCTATAAAATCAAGTAAAAGGTCAGAATCAAGAGCAAACATCAATTCTTAAACTCATTCATACCCAGCTCACCTACCCGGAACGAGAATGAAATAGAAATTCTTGAGGTAACATCGCAAGGGGCATGAGATGTAAAACTCACACAACTTATAAGGCCCCATATTGGATCTCCCTTTCACACCCCCTGCGGTAGGATGCTCTTATGTGGCGTCTGCCTAGTAGAGAGGTAGTAGAGCCTATCCTCTAAGTTTGCACACCTCAGATCATACAAATAGCACAGGGTTTTGGGTGACGGTGGAGGAAGGCCATTGCCCCTATGGATAAGGGCTAATGAGATGAGCGAAGTATATGAGTTTAATGTAAGTTGGAATGGACTAAGCTTTATTTTATTCAAAAAGTCAACAATAAAAGGTTACATGGGAAACATTAATCCTGCGGTAAGATGTGGGATACCGATAGCTACAAAGCCCCGAGGAGGATAAAGGGCATAGTCATCTGGAGTGGGGACCATAACACTGCACCCCTTGGGGATTCAGCACAATTGAATGACGGTTTAGATGTCGCAAAGACGCAAAGTTGAAGAATGTAACTTGAATGCATGACGATCGAAGCATTGACCCATAGTAGTCCCCCAGCCCTTGGTGCGTCTCGGACGAGCACTTAGGTCTGTAGCGACCTCCCTCCCACCCAAGGTCGCTTCGTCAGCATGTTGAATGATCCCCGCACTCTGAGATGAGTCCGGTTCATCATCCTCATTCCTAATTACATGGCAGCAGCATGTATGACCTGCTACCATCTACACGAAGAAAAAAGGATGGTCAAGTCATCGAGAGCGAACCGTGCCGAAGACTAAGACTAACGACCCCTTATTTCGCAAGCCATGCACACACTATGTCACTGCATTGACAACTTGAATTCTGGTGAATGGAAGAAACACTCCGGCCGAACCATAGAATCTTACAAGACTAAAACCGATGACCAAAATCCTAAAGTCTACCAACAGCCCAACTCCTCCGATCAAAATGAAACTAAGCACCTAAATCATTCCAACCTATGAACCTTATCATCCCCTAATTAGCCATAATCAAGTCCCATATTTCTAACGAATGCAGAAAATGCAGAGTTAGAGGGAACATATCGTGGTTTATGAAGATGAAAGGTTCAGAAAGCTCGGGTAATAGCCAGAAGAACGGGCAGAAAGTGGCAAAGACTGGCAGTGAGGAAGCTGTTATAGCAAACCGAAGAAGTAGATAAGCAGAAAACACTAAGAGTCCGAAAGCTTTCAAATGGCAAAATGAAAGGGAGAAGGAAGGCACCCTCTGTTTAATAAAGAGACACAATCCCGCCATTGGATCAAAAGGGTTGTCAGTTACCTATGATCCAACGGTCCAGGGAAGATAATGACCAGGTCATGATGATGCGACACACACACACCAAAATCGGGAAGTAATAATTACCAGTCACTGTTGGGAAATGAAAAGCTACGTGTGTGAGATGAACAGGATAACCAAATAGCACATCGGGATCGCAAGTCGCATAGCACCGGGCCACGATGATCTCCCAAGACCTCACGTCCAAGTAATACTAGCCACGCACCAAATGCTTGCGCAAGTTGCATCCAAGTAGTGCTCCACGCACTAAATGCTTACACGGGCAAGCTCAAGACCTCACATCCAAGCAATGCTAGCCACACACTAAATGCTTGTGCGAGCCGCATCCAAGTAATGCTCCACACACTAAATGCTTGCACGGGCAAACTCAAGACCTTGCGTCCAAGTAGTGCTAGCCATGCACTAAATGCTTGCATGAGTTGCGTCCAAGCAGTGCTAGCCACGCACTAAATGCTTACGTGAGCTACGTCCAAGCAGTGCTAGCCATGCACTAAATGCTTGCGCAGGCAAACTTAAGACCTCGCATCCAAGCAGTGCTAGCCACACATTAAATGCTTGCATGAGCCGCATCCAAGCAATGCTCCATGTATTAAATGCTTGCACAGGCAAACTTAAGACCTCACGTCTAAGTAATGTTAGCTATACATAAAATTCTTGTGTGAGCCATCGTGATCGATTAGCCATATGGCACAATCCTTTGAATTGAAACTTATTGATTAAAGCCGATTGGATCAAATTTCTTATAACAAGGGTTAGTTATCCTATCAAACACTTTACACAATGATTGTTGAATTGTGACTTTGCAGGGGTAAATCACGTTGCCAACGGCGACCAATTAAACTGTCCATGCGACGGACTTGGAAAGACAAAAAAGCACAAACATTTTACTCAAAGCTTTGTTGAAAGACCTCCCTCAGTGAGGCAGATTTACATCAGAAGAACTGATATACAAGAATAAAGCAAAAGCCTAAAGCTTATACTCCTATAAGAGAAAGGAGAGCCAGTTTCTAGGAGGTAAACTCCCATCAGATGAAATGTGAATGGACACGGCTGCTCCTACTTATAGGCTTTCTCAGCCAATGGTTCCTTTCCTGACTCAGACCTCGAGCAATTCAAAAAGGAGTCAGGAACCTGGTTAGCAAGGCTGAACTTCATGGAAGGGCCTTGAAGAAATAATTAATATCTATACAAAACTTGCCAAAAGCCAAAGAGAGAAGCTGTATAGGGAAGCCACATGCAATAGACTATCCATGTCTCTGAAACCTCTGCAACAGACTATCCATGTCTCAAAGAGCTTCCCTGCAAGCCAAACCACTAAGAGGATGAAGGGCTTAACTAAGGCATCTATCGGACAACCTCACAAGGAAACAAGAAGAGCTTCACAAGCCTTTATAAACCCACTTAGGTTCATCCTATAACCCAAGGAACATTTGGCTGTTCCAAATCGAATGACTCAGAAATAACGAGACTGCCACGTCAATGGCTAAAATAATGTACAGTGAGGATGTTAGATTTGGTTTAGCTAACAAGAGAAAATTTCAAAATTTTCTCAGTGAAGAACACCCACTTGGCCAAACCACACCTCCCAGATATCGTTGGGATGAGGTTTCATGTATCAAATACATCAAATAAAATACAAGAGTGAGTTAAACTAACCTTTAATCCAGCTCCTTGCACAGCAGAAAACATCTGATTTCTCCGGTCACCTCAAGAGTCCAAGCGTCCTCCCTCTACCGGTATCCACGTTGGAGAAGACCCATGACCTCCTCAGCTTCTCTTCTTGTGCTAGCAAGACTCTGGAAGCTGAAAGGACCAATGGAAGCCGAAGAGTCGCCGGACGCCGCCGGCAACCTCCTCCCTCGCCATTCGATCACACCGAACCCAGGAGAACACTTCTCCATTTTTAGCCGAACACTTCAGCTGAATCAAAGGTAAGATAGAGAGAACTTCATCAGAAACACTTTCCGACCAGATCCGCGCCGGACCGTCGTCGAAAATGGCCGTGCACACGCCTCTCCCTCTCGGCGTCTCTTCGTCTTCTTCGGAGATAAAGAAGCTTCTCCCAGCGCCCTAGTCGAATTCGGCCAAAGGGGAAGCTTAAGAGACACCCCAAAACAGCGTCATTTTTGGGCCGGCCCATAAAGGCCCAAAACGGCGTCGTTTTGATGCAATAGGAAAACTCTTTT
>JANHAO010023127.1:0-12038 GCA_026873985.1 Saraca asoca
CATTTCATTCAGATTTCACAGCTGAAAATAGAGAGCAAATAGGAAATAAATGGCCAACAATTAAATGTAGAATGAAAGAATAAAATCTCTTCATTAATCTTCAAAGTTGTAGCCCCTTGGCTAGTTACAACTTCAGCTGTCCATGGCAGCCGAAAATCACAAGAAAAATGGAAGAAAAATAGGGGAGAGCAAAAGCTTGCTTTTCCCTCACAAAAATACAAAAAAAAAAAAAAAAAAACTTAATGCCAAAATGCAGCAAAAAATTCATATACAAATGCTCTACCTGGGTCAAAAAAAGAGAGAAGCTAGTGCATAGGTATGTAGGCTGATGGCTTAGCTGGATGGCAGCCTCTGCCTTCTGCATGTGGTGTCTCTTGGTAGACCACTTTCTCTTATTTTTATGCTCTTATTTGTGTTCCAGTTGGTTGAAGTCGGGTTGGAGCAAGGGGTGGTGAATTGGGCTTGTGATCCATGTCAATTGGGGCCTTAACATCTCCATTCTGCAGAACCCAGTTTTCAGCAGATCTGCCTCTCTGTTGCAGCCTAATTTTGACGCCCATATTTTCATTTTCAGCTCAGGAAGCCTTCATGAAAGTTGTTGAATTATGTATTAGCTTCCATTTGGGCTTAGTTTCACTATAATTGGACTTTCCTAGCTCGAGATATTATCTTCTAAGTGCATGAAGGTCGGCTACCCGAGACAGTGTTCTGGCAGAATTCTGGTCTTGACTTCCACTCAAAATTCAGGTAACCAAATGCGTGATTCAGCCTTGGAGGTCTTCATCAAAGTTGTATAGTAATCTCTTAGATTTTCTACAAGACAAGAATCACATCAATTGGACAAGTATAGCGCAAGATATGGCTAAAACACAGAAACTGCTCAATTTGGCCGAATTATGCAGAAATTTCCGTAATGAACCAATTGACATAAAATCACAAATACATTTTAACTCAGTTGGAAACATGCAATTTAAGACCTTAAAATAATAAGTATCAGGACAAATAGATGTGTCAAATATTGTATTATCACATGGTCGAACAAATTTGTTAATGTTGAAAAGATAGAGAAGGTGAGAAGGCAAGTCAAAAAGGCAAGCGAGGATCAACATCGCAATAACAGAGGCAATCGATGTGTTTGTTACCCTACCAAACTCATCAAGCACAACATATGGCCATGTCAACACTTTACCAATGGGATCGACAGGTTATGTTTGGTGACAAAGAGAACTCCTGGTTCCCGTTAAAGTTAGAATAGGAAGAGTTGGCTCCTCCACATCTATTGTACTTCTTTTGCGTAAAGCACTGTGGTGGTTATCCTTGGGTTGTTCTTCTTTCCTTCTTTAGGTGACCTTCTCCTGATAGTCTATGCGATGATCTCTACTCCAACCCAATGATGAGTCACTACTTTTCCTAGCAAGAAGAGCGCAAGGGTTAGGGATGTCCATGCCTCTTAGGAATGTTTATGCTTATAACTTTATAGATAGTTGCAAAACAAACATTGTTCTAGAAACATTCATGCTCATAACAGGCTTGGTTCTCTAACTCCAAGCTTGTGCACTAGCTACAAAGACATCCATCTTCAGAGCTATAGAGGCAGCTTACCAAGTTCTATGGAGTAGAGAAACTTTTCATTGTCAACAAAAAATTTAGAAAGACAAATAGAAGAAAAAAATAGTGAAAACTTTTTAAAGAGCATTGTTAAATTGAGATGTTGAAGACAAACATTGATTAAGCACAAACAAATAAGTAGAGAAGAGTTAAAGGAGGAGCTTGTGGGAAGTAGATTAAAGATTCTTGCGAAGTTGTGTCAAATTGAGTTGTCAATAAGGACATTAACGTTTTCAAGTGGAAAATGTTGTGAGTCAGGCATTATGATCAAATTCCATAGGCATACGTGTTCTATTTTGATCAAAACTTGAAGTAAAAATTAAGTATAAAGAGAAGGTTCTTATCACGTCCCAAATTTGTACATGACCAGCATAGGAAGTCACCTATAGGTAACTCTCTGCAAGCTTAAACCATGTTGTAAAACCCCTAATGCTACATATCTTCTATGTAGAGAGTAATTATACAAGTGAAACATACATAGGACAAAGTAGTAAGCTAAAACAATACTCACTCATTTATCAAATGCTTGATTATATTTTTGACAAAAATCTAGCAAAGTTTTCCCTATTTTTGGACCCTGGTATAAGGCCAATACAACAACTGAGGGCTACACACCCTTCTCATAACTTGTGCAATCAGTTAAAATGTAATACAAGCCCAGATATCAAAATGTACACACATTGTTAGGCCATAATCACATATACACTTAGAAAACTCGACCTAACTAATTATTAAAATATTACCATCAATATGTGTCCCTACTCTGCAAAAGAAGTCGATCTAATCAAAGAGTAGACTTAAGTCCAAATAGATGGGATAAGCAGCGGGAGTGCCCTCGGGCTCTAAAAACATAAAGGAAAATAGAGTGAGTTTCTTAGAAACTCAGTGAGTGAATAATCCTCTAGGAAACCAATGGTTAATTTATAAATCATATTCAAATGCTATGTAGTAAAATATACATATACAAAGATATAAACATCAGTTTGTAAGTGTCCTAACAAATTTCAAAGCTTCAGTTCATTGAAAAAAAAAAGCAAATTCACTAAGTGTACCAGTTATCAAGTCAAAATAAGAAGCAAGTACAACATTTTGCAGATTACTTATCAACTTGTACAATAGGGAAAACACTAAGAAAAATCTTTCTTTTTTTCTCAAGTAATCAAATGATAGGAAATTTTCAAATTTTCAATATACTTGTGGAATCCAATGGGTAGTCCTAAAGGCAACTGTTATTGGTATTTTTGGAACTATGCAAAATGGGCTAGCAAAAACCTAACAGATAGTCCAACTAGAAAAAGCCTAGCTTGTCAAAAGATTGAGGTCACTGAACAAAGGCACCTAATCGCTAGCAACAAACTCAGGATGAAGGACAAGAGCCAAGGTAGTAGCCCTAGGTCGATTGACAATGAGCTCCAGCTCGCTGCGTGAAACATGCCACCTCAGCCATGTTCCAAAAGCCCATTATGATTAAACACGAGAACGAGAGCAACTTGCATGGCCAACTTGCAAATAACAACTTGTGGCAATCTACTTGCAATTAATTTATTATTATTCTTTCTTTTTTTGTATTACTAATATAACACCCCTACAACTATAAATAGGGGATGAGATTATTGTACAAGGGAGAACCAATTTTAAACCCAAAGAGAGAACCCACTATAAACATATTCAATACTTAATAGAGAAGATGGAGAAATATTACTATCATGGATGTCGGGGTCAACAACTAACTTTAGCTGAATCACATTAAAATCTCCCTATGTCCTCTCCCTATTCTTCCTATCTCATCTTTCGTTGTCTCTCTTTACATCAACCTGAATAGCAATTTGGGCTTATACTAAACATGCTGGTTGATTGAATTCGATTGCTGAACATTCTTGGGTTGATCGGATTCCACCATTAATAGTAACCTTATCTAACAGATCTCAATCATCACTTATCACCTTATTCATCCAACAAATATTCTCTCCTTATTCCTTCAATAGATATAATTCTAATCACAAATGCACTTAAGGGTTTTTCTGAGGGAATTTCCAAAGGATCCATAAAAAGAATGCAATATAAACCAAGAAGGAAATATTCATTCTTTAAACAAAATTGATTTGCAATTCATTCAATGTCATTGCAACATTCCATCATTTGTCATTTCAATTATATTTCACAAGGTTTGAAGTAATTCAAGTCAAACATATGAAACAAATTAGCTTCCAGATAATACAATAGTGCTAGTCTTATAGGGTTAAGCCTTCAATACCAAAATGATACAAATATATTTTATCATATCTAGAACATAAAATTTCAAGTGTAAAATGTTTTTAGTGTTATGGGCATTTTCTGGAAAGCACGATTTGGGCCGGCCAAGGTCCAATAGGAGGCACAATTGACTAGATGGAGGCCCAGATTAGGGATCAAGGTCACTCAGTAAGGATCTCGAGCCACCAAGCGCAAGCCAAAGACATCGAGCAACGTCGCAATAGGGAGTGTAGTTCATTGAGAAAGCCCTTAACCTATCAGCAAGGAGACTACCATCTCAACCACCCTTAAGGAGAATGATCAAGTAAGAACAACGAGACAGGCCAAAGTTTCCAATTCATTCACTAACACGACACCAAGTCACGAGGTTAGCGAGTTGGACACATGTATGGAGCCTAGTCAGTAATCCAAGGCACACATCTCCAACTAATAGCTCAGCCTCCAAACCTATACATTAGCCTCTCGGAAGTCCGATAATGATTTGCCCAGCATTAATTGCCCGATGCCAAGCATTAAATGCCCGAAGCAATGGAAATAATCATTCTGTTATTTATAAAATTGCACTTGTATCCCTCCCCTTCTATGAATAGGAAGGGGTGGTCATTGTAAAAGGGAGGAAAGGAAGATTTACATGCAGAAACTCTACCGGATTATAGAGAAAGCATTGCACGCTGTGAGAGAATACTCCCATTATACTTAAAGAACACTTATCAGTTGATAATAAAAACCTACCATAGATGTAGGGGCTAACTTGGCTTTAGCCGAACCATGATAAACTTCTAGTGTTTGTTGTCTTTCTTCTCTCCTATTATCTCCCTTTTCTGTTTTCTGCCATATTCTACTTGCAGTTAGGGGTGATATTGAACACAAACCTATTGACTAGATTTCGGTGTCAATATTTTGGCGCTAGAGGAAGGGCCCCCACTGCACACTCTTTGTCTTTTCATTCCTGATAAATTATTCCGAACTATTTTAAGCACAATGGTGAGAGGAAAAGCCACCAGGAGTACAGAAATCCCTATTGGCCAGCCTGAAGGCCAAGCACAATAGCGGAACATAGTTGCCCCTATGGTAGGTGCCAATGCCGGCATAACTTCCTTTATCCAGTAGTAGTTCATGGCTTTTGGAATCGACAAAGTTCAAACTTGGCAATAACACCAAGAAGCACTTGACCGGCATTAGGAAGCCCTTAAGAATACCATGAAAGAGCTAACTGATATGGTCAGAACATTGGGCCCATGTGCACACCCAAGGCGTACCAAGGCAGGGTGAAGTCACTACACCTGAGGGTGGACATCATTAGCTAGGGCCTCAACACAAGGAGCAAGCTAGGATCAAGCATCACAAAGCCAGTTCACTCCACTCATCTAACTCGTAGTTAAGATCTAAAGTCCACTAAGTTTGGAAGGACAAGGGGAACGACCAACAAGGTGAAACCTCACATCAAGATGAGAGCTAGCATGAGACTGACCAGAAGCAAGAGACGAATCATAACTCATCCAATCATGAGGATGATAAAAGGCACAAGACCTCAAATTGACAGTCTCATAGCAAGCGAGATGAAAGGAGTTAGCAAACTTCTAGCCATTGGTCTAAATGCTGAGATCCTATGATAGAAGAACTATTCCAAAGAATGGAACAACTAGAAAAGAACTCTATGTCTCATAGTAATCGAGAATCCCACAAGGAACAAACTCCATTCTCCAGCATAATCAAGATGGAGCCCCTCCCTCATAGGTTCAAGATTCCAAACATTCCCCTATACAATGGGGATAGTGACCTCTACAGCCATTTGAATGCTTTTAACGTCCAAATGCACTTGCAGACTTCCAACCCACTGGTGAAGTGCCATGTTTTTCCCGCCACACTCATAGAGGTGCCACGAACATGGTTTAGAAGCTTCCCAGCTCACAGCATAAGGAGTTAGAAGGAATGTTAAATGAAGTTCCTTAACCAATATAGGATATTAAAGAAATAGCTCGCTCTATCCTGCCATTTTGCCATAGTCTTCTTGCAGAAAGATAAGTAGCTCAAGGACTATATCACTAGGTTCCGACAAGAAGTCAACAATGTGAAAAACCTGTTAGATGAGAGTATCCTCATGGCAATCTCAGCCAGACTTTGAAAAGATGGGAAATTGTACAAGGACATATACAAGTCCCCTATTAAGAGCCTAGGTGAGTTCTATGAGCTAGCCGACAAGGAGATCCAATGGGAAGAAACCTTCATTCCAAAAAAGTCGAACAAGAAAAAGGAGGCAAGTACCTGCAACCGAGGTAAGAAGAGAAATGGAGGTGGAGGTAGCAAATAAGGCCAAAAGGGGGGCTCTAGAGGCCAAACCGCAAAGAAAGCCTGAAATGAACAGTTTTAACCTCGAAGCCACTATGATACATATACCATCTTGTAAGATACTCTAGATAAGATCTATGCAATTGAGAGGGACAATGAAGATTTCGACAGGCCCAAGCCCCTGAGGGCCCCTATTGAGAAGAGGAACCACAACAAATTCTGTGCCTACCATAGCGAAGTCAAACACAACATGTTGGATTACTAGGCATTGAAGGATGCAATTGAGGGCCTCATTAGGAGAGGTCACCTAAGAAACTATGTGGTGAGATCCCCAGGACAGTGACCCCCACATCCCTAGCAGCCTATGCCGCAACATCACCAAATTCCTGAGTGTGAGGAAGCACCCTAAGTAAAGATCATCTTTACCATACATGATGGACCACACATTACGGCACTTCAAATTGGTTGCACGATCGCTATGTGCAAGCTAGGAGCCATGTTCTCTTTGCGGGTCATGTGGAATGTGAAGGACTCACCAAGAAGGCCAAAGTAGCTTCAGACAACATCTCGTTCACAAAAGAGGATGCGAAAGGAGTTCATTACCCCCACAATGATGTGATTATCATTCGAGCAAAGATTAGCAATGCTGAGGTGAGGAGGATAATGGTTGATACTGGGAGCTCCATGAATGTGATGTACAAAGGGTGCTTCGACCAGATGGGCATGAGCATGAGTCAGCTGGACCCTTTACCCGAGCCCCTTTATGGTTTCACAAGAGATGGAATACTCCCAGTAGGATGAATCAAGCTCGTACTCACCCTAGGGGACCTCGACCAGCAAGCAACTGTCATGGCCGACTTTCTAATTATAGATTATCCCTTAACCTACAATATGGTGCTGGGGTGACCTACCATGAATGATTTTGACATGATGACATCAATAAGGACCTTGACCATCAAGCTTTTAACCCCAAATGGAGTTGGATGTGTGCAGGGGGAGCAATAAGTAGCCCAACACTGCTATGAGAATGCAATTAAACTTGGGATCCAAGGGAAGAAGGTGAATGTAGTGTCCAGAGGAGAACCCTAGGCAACAAGTGTGAAAGAGGTTAGCCAAGACCTTGACCCTCGAGAGTTGGACACTGAGCAAGCCACCAGACCAGTCAATGAGCTTGAGGATGTGCGAGTAAACGAGGTGAATGAGGAAAGATGCCTTAAGTTAGGGAAATGCCTACTACCCAATGTGAAAGCACAACTTATAGATTTTCTTAAGGCAAATATGGACGTTTTCGCTTGGAACCATGAAGACATGGTGGGCATCGATCCAAATGTGATGTCGCATAGACTAAATATTGATCCCCAGGTCAGACCACTGAACACTACGCGACACTCAAAGAAGAGGTGGATAGGCTTTTAGTGAATAACTTCATCCGAGAAGTGCATTACCCCACTTGGGTGGCCAATGTCGTCCTTGTAAAGAAGAAGAATAGAAAGTGGAGGATATGTATCAATTTTATTGACCTTAATAAGGCATGCCCTAGAGATAGCTTCCCTTTATGGAGGACAGACTAACTTGTAAATGCAACGATAAGGCATGAACTCCTCAACTTTATGGACACCACTCAGGGTACAATCAAATTCCAATGGCCACACAGGATGAAGAGCATACCTCATTTGTTACTGATTGCGGGGTTATATTGCTATAAGGTAATGCCTTTTAGGCTTAAAAATGTGAGGGCAACCTACCAGCGATTAGTAAACATGATGTTTTGAAAGCAGATTGGCAAGACCATGGAGGTATATGTTAATGACATGTTGGTAAAGTCCAAATGGCTAGTTGATCACATTTGTGACCTAGAAGAGATGTTCCAAATCCTAAGAAGGTATTGGATGAAGCTGAACCCACACAAATGTGTGTTCCAAGTGGCCTCAGGTAAATTCCTTGGTTTCATAGTCAATAATAAAGGGATTGAAGTGAACCTAGAAAAGATTAGAGCACTCCTTGATATGCATTCTCTTACCGGTCCAAAGGATGTCCAAAGCTTGAATGGTCGGTCGCTACGCTCAGCAAGTTTATTTCGAAGGAAACAGACAAGTGTATTCCTTTTTTTGACATCTTCAAGAGGGCGAAAAGGTTTGAATGGACCCTGAAGTGCAAGGTCACTTTTTAGGAGCTCAAGCCGTACCTTAGACGAGCACCTCTCCTATCCAAACCAAAAAAGGGTGAGAGATTAACCGTGTACTTAAGGGTGTCCCAGCATGCCATGAGCATGGCTCTGACACGAGAAGAGGGAGGAGCTTAACTCCCCATTTATTATGTGAGCAAGAGACTATTGGATGCTGAAACGAGGTACTCACCCATGGAAAAGTGCATCTACTACTTAGTCATCGCCTCGAGAAAGCTGCGACCCTATTTCTAAGCCCACAGCATCAAGGTCCTTACCCAATTCACACTAAGACAAGTCTTACAAAAGACGAATGCCTCAGGATGACTGCTCAAATGGGAAGTAGAGCTCGCCCAGTTTGACATCGAATATAGCCCAGACCATCCATCAAGGGATAAGCACTGGTCGATTTCATTACCGAATTCACGAGACCCATACAAGAGGAGGTAGAAATTCCTGAGGCCCTGTGGTGGGAATTATTCATTGATAGGTCATCCAGCAATTAAAAGGTCAGGGCAGGAATGCTTCTCGTTAGTCTAAAAGGACACAAGGTCTTTTGTGCTCTAAAATTTTACTTTCAAGCCATTAACAATAAAGTTAAATATGAGGCCTTATTGGCACGTTTACGATTGGCTAGGGAGGTGCGAGCTAAGAGACTAAAGATTTTCAATGACTCATAGCTCATCGTTTGCCAAGTGAAGGGTGAATACTAAGCTCGAGGACCGGAGATGATGAACTATCTCTAAAAAGTCCAAGAACTATTAGGCTCCTTCCAGGAATTTAAGATCAATTAGGTTCCGTGAGCCCAAAATGCACATGTTGATGCTCTAGCTTGTTTGTCCACCATTGAAGATCTTGATCTCGATGGAATGATCCCAGTAGAGTTCCTTCCATCCCCAAGCATTGAGCAATAAGATGTCATGATGACGATTGCTAGAACGCCTAACTCCGGGATGAATCCAATCCTAGACTACTTGCCGAATGAAAAGTTACCAGAAGATAGACTCGGAGCATGACATCTGTGAGCTTGAACAGCTAGATATTGCATCTACGATAATGTACTTTACAAGAGAAGGTTCACAATCCTACTTGTGAGATGTATAGATGGTGAAGATTGCGATATTGTCCTAGAGGAGATTCATGTAGGTCATTATAGAAACCATGTTAGGGGTTATCCTTAGCCCAAAAGGCTCTTCGATAAGGATTCTACTAGCCAACGATGAAGCAAGATGCTATAAACCTCATCAAGAGGTGTGATAAGTGCCAGAGATTTGCAAAGGTGTCGTGAGCTCCACCAGCTTACCTAAAGCAAATGACCAGTCCGTGGCCGTTCGTAATCTACGGAATAAACTTGATCGGACCACTTCCTAAGGCTCGAGGAAATTTCAAGTATGTAATAGTGGACATGGATTACTTCACCAAGTGGCAGAAGCGAAGGACCTTGTTAAGATCATATCTTCTAAGGTCGAAAAGTTCATGTGGAGCAACATTATCTACAAGTTCGGAGTCCCTCAGTAGATCGTGACCGATAACAGGACTCAGTTTACTAGTGAGCAGTTCCTCAAGTTCTACGATGACCTCAAAATCACTAAAAGCTTCATAGCCATAGACTATCCACAAGCCAACAAGCAAGTAGAAGTTATCAACAAGATCATCAAAAAGATCTTCAAAACTAAACTAGAAGCTAAAAAGGGAGCCTGGGAAAATGAATTGCAGACAGTGCTGTAGGCCTACAGGACCATGCCTTGTAGTTCCACGAGAGACACTCCCTTCTCGGTGGTGTACGGATATGAGGCAATGATCCCAGTAGAACTTGAGGTCACGACATAGCGAAGAATTGCTTTCAACTCAGACAATAATGACCAGCTGCTCGGTATGAACCTAGACTTTATGGAAGAAGCAAGAGAAAGAGCTAGCCTCAATGTTGAAGCCCACCAAGAACGCATTGCGAGGTACTATGATCGTAAGGTGTGAGTTTGGAAACTCAAACCTGGCGATCTCATCTTATGTCTCATTCTTCCAAGAGTATGCAAACCCAGCGAGGGGACTTTAAGACTGAATGAGGAAGGTCCATACCTTGTTCAAAGGATCGTGAGCGATGGAGCCTATCATCTAGCAGACATGAACAGAGTAGAATTTCCTCGAGCTTGGAATGTTGAACACTTCCATCATTATTATCAATAAGTGTCTTGGCAAATAAGAGTTGGTTCGTTATAAATATGTATGTAATTCTTTGGATTCTTTGCGGAATAAGATTCGAAGAAAATTCTATGTAAAGTTATGTGTTATGCAATATAGTAACAGTTGATATAGCATGTCAAATTCTTATCCTAATATAAGCAAGCAAGCTCGCACACTCAAGTATCATAGTAACAAAGAGAAATATGTTCGACTTCCATCACAATAAAGTCATTTCATACAAATTGTCTACAAAGTTTATCATTAGTCTTAAAAACAAAGAGAAACAAAGCTACAAAGTTCATATCCTAAGAGGTTGGAGCCTTGGGAGCTAAGCTTTTGTTGGGCTGAGGGTCAGAAGCTGGAATATCAGGAACTTCAACCGCTAGAGTAGCATTAGCAACCTGAGAGCTACCTTCTCCTTGGATGGAAACTTCAACGAAAAAGACTTTAACCCTAACATACTATCCTTTCCTCGCAAAGTTGGCCTTAGTGGCTCTTCTTTTATAGCGATCCATGGCTTCGAGAGCTTAGGGTTGAAGAAGGAGAAGTCCAGCTAAGGATATTTCTCCCACAAAGTGAAGAAGAATGCAGTGCAAGTCCTAGTCCTTACTTCCCTGGTCGTTATTGCCACCCGTGAGGATGTCTCTGCTCTGGCTTTGGCTGCTTCCACCTTGGCGAGCTGAAATTCTCTCTTTAATGTCTCCAATTCTTCAGTGGCAACCTCAGCTTACTGATCAATGGACTTCACATTTTGCTCAGAAGTGTTGGCCATTTTCATTACTAACTACAAATGAGACTGGGCTTCATCCAGCTCTATTATCGCCTTGTTCAGGTTGTTGGTAGCAATGCCAAAGTTTATCTCAGCAATCTCACAACGCTTTGCCTTATGAGAAAGAGTAGTCTCCTGCTCTTTAACTTTCTCCCTAAGCTCTAAGACCTCAGCTATTTAGACTGCTAACTCGTCCATGAGAGTAGGCTTTGTTAGTCTGGATGGGTGACTAGGCCAATTTGATTGGACCCTATTGCATCCATGACTACACATTCTTTGAATTTGGATATTAAAGGTTATATATTCATCTTATGTTACATTCATCATGCATTGCATATTAAGATGAAGTCCATGGTGAGAAGCTAATTCATTCAATCAATCCTATAAAGGGTTATGGGATTATGAAGGTGATTGTTAATGATATAAACTTTTGCACCAAAATGACACTAATCAAGATCTGATAACTGGGCATTATCGAGATTTGTTAGGACTAGACGCTGAGGTGTTTCTCATGTGATGAGCAGCTAACCTCACAAGCTGAGATGTAAGGAGTTACATCTAAACACACATGTGGACATAACCTAGTTAGTTTGGAGAAACATAACTGGTAATCGTGATCTTGTTTAACCCGCTTGGAGATACTGTATGGAGCTACGTCAACAGTTAATCTCCAGTGGTGATCGCATAATTGATCCTTTGACTTGAGATTGAGGGATGTCTTTTACATGGAAGGTTATGCTTTAACCAAGTCAAACGTGACTCTAGCCATGAGGA
>JANHAO010023128.1:0-11986 GCA_026873985.1 Saraca asoca
GAACCTAATGAAGTGAAGTCAAGCTTAGCTTTAATAAATTTGACCATCTTGCTGGGTGATTGGTTCTCTATATATGCATTTGACATCATTTTCAGTACGGATTACTGTGAACACAGAATCCAGTGGTTCTTCTGTTGAGATTTGTATTTGCAATTTGCCAATGCTTCAAAGTTTAGGAACAAAATGTAGTAACTTCTGCTACAACACAACAAAGTAATGAGGATTTTGGGCATATGACATACAATGGTTTTACAGAAATCAGGACCAACTTCTGAACCAAATGGCTAATAAAGCAATTAATCTTTTAACTTTCATAATCTTCACTAAATATGAACATGGACATGTTCCCTCATGCTGTTCATTTCCAGCCATTTATGGTGGCTAAAATTAGGGGTGGATAAAAAAATGACACTATAAAATAAATTGATTGTGATTACTCAAAATTAGACAGTTTATTTCAATTAAAATTCTTAATTGTAGAAAACAGATGATTTTTTTTTTCTCATGATAATCGGTTGACAGTTGAAGGTGGGTGTAAGAGTTCTCAACCACATTTAATTAAACTTGACCAAACAATGTAATATTTTAACATAAATTCTTCTGCAATCCTTAATTTTAAACTTATTTGCCTAGAATTTTGCTCTAAATAATGTGCAAGTCCTTTCTTGGATTTTTTTTTATACTCTGTCATAACAGCCTTGGACATCCTCCAATTTTGTTATTCTTCTAGCAGAGGTCTGTTAAAGAGGGACTTAAATGAAAACTAGTAAAAAGGTAGCAATCAATAAACCCTTAATTTCTAGACGATTCACCAAAGCTTAACAACTGACAATAGTAATTTCTAGCAAAGCAGAAGCAGATTTATAGAAGTCTGCAATCAAAAGCAGCCACAAACACTGATGCCTTCCAAGAGAAAGTGCAAAGGCCAAAATGAAATTCAAGGTGAAACCTGCAAGGCAATATGCTGAAGTTCTCTGTGAAAAGGATTAGGAACTGATGTTTGGAGTGTTTTCAGACTTAAAGCAGGATCAAAGGTTTGAGAAATGCTCTGGCTCAAGTTGCTTTTAAAGAAAAGGAAAAAACCAAGTTATTTTGTACTAACTAGTAAGGGCAGAGCACATACAGGATCAATTGTTTACTTGTCATAGACTGATCTATGCAGAGGAAATGTTATGAATGGGAAATGAGAAATTATCTTATGAGAATGTTCTCCAAGATGAAGTAATAGACGTTGGCCTTAATCTAAGAAGTACAGATACAATTTGAGAAATGGATTTGACACAACACAGATGCAGGTATATGGCAAATTTTGAAAAATTTAAGATACGATATAGCAAAGATACGCCTCTATATTAGTATGGGTTAAAGATTTGGAAAATATAATGTTAATAATACTTTAAAATAAGTTTCTATGTTTTGAATTTATTGTACCCAAAAATCAATAAAGAAAAGCAGTTACTGGTTCCTAAATTCACAAAACTTAAAAACACAAATAATTGAGGGTTATCTCTTGAAGAAGTATCTGAATTATGCTGTAGGTATTGTGTTGGATATGAGTCTAACATGGAGACATTGGCCATTTTCAAGTATCTGTGCTTCCAAGGACTCTCACTACAAAGGATGAAGATCTAGAGACTCAAATGGGCTTTGAGAACTTGCAGTAACCAAATAAATGGGTGGCAGATTCTTCTTCATTCTAAACATGGCATACAGCGTGGAAAACAAAAAGAGAAAAAAAAAAAAACACAACAGGGAAAAGATGCAATCCCAGCTATATAATATAAGATCCTTAGCATCTATAAATAATTCAAGGAAAACAAGAATCCACCCCAAAAATATCACCTAAAACTGCTAAAATTTGTTATGCCCCAAAGACAATTTTGCCAATTTCAACAACCTGTCATTCATATTATATGTAATAAGGTTGCCAGTGTCAGCCAAACCTTCGCAAATGCTGACTACAATGGGATTGCAGACACTTCCCAGCTTTATCAAATTGTACTGAAACTCATCTGCCTTTGCAAGCTGGTTGCCATCAAGCCATTGTGTAGCTTGTTCAATTGCATCCATAATCTTTGTCTTGTCAGATGGGGAAAGCACAGAACCAATCTCCTCATCTTTTATAGCACTGCTCAACTCATATGCATAATTCTGCAAAGCGTTCTTTGCTTCAACCTTCTTCTTGTAATCTTCATCTTCAACCTTCAATTTCTCTGCTTCTTGAACCATCCTGTCAATTTCTTCCTTTGACAGACTTCGTTTGTCATTTGTTATGGTGATCTGGTTCTTCTTTCCGGTGCTTGTTTCTGTAGCAGAGACATTCAAGATGCCATTGGCATCAATATTGAAGCAGACATCAAACTTAATAGCACCCCGGGGAGCTGAAGGAAAGCCTGAAAGCTCAAATTTGTCCAGAAAGTGGTTATCACTAGCCCTTGCACTCTCACCCTGATAAACAGAAAATGATACACTAGTTAAGTTATTATATCGTGTTTGATATTTTCGTTCCATCTTTACAGGAATGGTGGTATTCCTAGGAATTACTACACTCATGAGACTACTGTTTGCATTGATTTTGTCATCTGCCTCCACACCTAGGGACAGAGGAGTAACATCCAATAAACACAAGTTTTGAACATCCTCATTGCCTTGACCACTCAATTTAGCAGCCTGGACAGCAGCACCATAAGCAACAGCCTCGTCAGGGTGGATGCTTTTGGAAAGCTCTTTGCCATTGAAAAACTCTTGTAATAGCTGCTGTACTTTGGGAATCCTAGTAGAGCCGCCAACAAGGACAACATCATGAACACTGGCCTTGTCCATCTTAGCATCAATAAGGCACTGCACCACAATCTTGAAACACTTGATAAAGAGGTCCATGTTAAGTTCCTCAAACTTGGCCCGAGTCATTGTTGCATTGAAGTCAATATCCATAAGCAAACAATCTATATCAATTTCAGTTTCAGAATTGGATGAGAGTATCCGCTTTGCCCTCTCACAAGCATTTCTCAACCTCCTAAGGGCTCTTGGTTTTTTACTAATATCCTCTTTGTTCTTCTTTTTAAACTCCTGTACAAAGTAATTTACCATTCTGTCATCAAAGTCCTCTCCACCAAGGTGAGTGTCTCCGGCAATGGCCTTAACTTTAAACATACCCTCCCCAATGGTGAGGAGAGAGACGTCAAAAGTACCACCACCAAGATCAAATATCAACACATTCTTCTCACCATCACTATTGATACCCTTCTTGTCAAGCCCATATGCAACAGCAGCAGCAGTTGGTTCATTCATTATCTGCATTACGTTAAGACCAGCGATAAAACCCGCATCTTGGGTAGCATGACGCTGAGAGTCATTGAAGTAAGCAGGCACACTGACAACTGCATTCTTCACAGTTGAACCAAGATAAGACTCTGCAATCTTTTTCATCTTTGTCAACACCATAGATGAGATTTCCTCAGCAGCAAATTGTTTTTCTTCACCCTTATAATTAACAGCAATCATTGGTTTGTCATCATGCCCAGCAATTACCTTAAAAGGCCATAGCTTCATATCATTTTGCACTACTGGGTCACTAAATCTCCTACCAATTAATCTCTTGGCATCTACAAAACCACAATGATTCCATTTCATCAACTAACAAAAGCTAATTACTTTTCATTAAAGCTAACAAAATATAAATAAATCACTGAAAGCAATAGGGTTACCAAAAACGGTGTTTGTTGGGTTGGTGGCAGCCTGATTTTTAGCAGCATCTCCAATTACCCTTCTAGAATCAGTGAAAGCAACGTAAGAAGGCGTCGTTCTATTGCCCTGGTCGTTGAAGATGATCTCTACCCGTTGTTGCTGCGGCTGCCATACTCCAACGCATGAGTAAGTCGTGCCCAGATCAATTCCGATTGCAGATCCCTCAGTTTTTGCAGCCATTGGCGTTCAAAACCAGCGGGCGAGAATTGAAAGTAAAGCTCGAGAGAGTAAAAGGTCGAAGTCAAACTGTGAGATGCTTGAGTATAGCATCTTAATATAGTATAACGGGCACTGAGTTTTAGGAAAAAGGCCAAGAGTTCACCGGTTAACATGTTGTTAATTTGTTAGGTTGAATGAAACAAAAGTGACAAAATAATAATTAAATACGTGTTTGATACTTAAAATTCAAAATTCATTGTCACATCCCATAGATATACTTAAAATTAGTTAAAATTTGCAATTTTTTCTTTATATTTTGTTTTTATGTGTATTCAGATACTATATTTTTATTTGTAATTAGCTTATTAGTATAATCAACTAGAAGATTTTCATTTATAATCATTTAGTGTGATAAATATTTGTTAATTTATACAGTTACAAACATAATAAGAAGATTGAGACAGCCCCAATCATAAAATCGTTAAAAAGAATCAAAATATATAATTTAGTCATGAATATTTTTTATTTTAGTAAATTTGATTTTATTGTATTTATGTAAAGATTTCCTTTCAATGGTAACAATTTGACAAGAAACTAATTATAACTTAAAATAAAATCTAAGATTCAAAGTACAACGATAAAATTATAAATTAGAACAAATTATATAAATCAAACATTTAATTTAATAATAAAAAATAATGAAAATAAATTGAATAAGATAGAATAATCATTTTATATATATTTTTGGTATGATTAAGAATAAAATGATTATTTCATCTCTTCTATTTTTATATTTGATGCAAAAAAAATAGTGTAAAAAAAGAATGGAGAAAGAGTAATCAATGATAATATGTCTGTATTACAAAAAATGAGAAAAATATTAATTTGATTGTAAGAATAATATTTATCTGATTTTTTTGAGTAATTTTATATAATAAAAAATATTTTTAAATATATAGTTAAAACAATCACACTTTAAAGTATATCTCAAAATTATAATTAATAAAATACTTATATGGTAAAAGCACAATAAATTTTAATTCATTAATATTTTATATTAAATATTTTATAAATAATACAAAATCTCATTTTAAAATAGTATTAAAATGATAATTAATAAAATATTTTTATAATAAAAAATTTGAAAAGTTTACATAATTATATTATTTAATATGAACTAATAATATTAAAATTTTAAAAAAAATTATAAAGAATACGGATGTAAAACAGACATTTTATTATTTTAAAAAGCATTCTATTATCTTAATGATTGAATGATGATTTCATCACCTATTTATTTAATAGATGTTAATCAAACAAATGTTTTAATCAATATTTCTCGTTGCCTTAATGGTCTAAAACGTTGCTATATAACATAAGGAGAAAATGAGCAAGGCAATTTTTTTCAGAGCCATTCTGATTGGTTGAAACCGAGTCATATCGAAATTTCTAAATTAAAACATATCATATTTATTTAGAAAGAATCACAAGAATATTTTGTTTGAATTCAAATTCATGAATCAAGAATTAAGGAAATGCTCCCAAATTGTTGCGTCCGCAAATTGATGATTTGACTTTTTTTTTTTGACTTTTTCTTTGATTTGATATTTATTTGCTGCAAAGATAAAATAGTGTTATACACAATATTGTAATTTTTATTAACAAAATTTGTAAGATGTTGTATCTATTTTACAAGTTCATAAAAAATTGCAACACAATTTTATGTGAAAAAAAATTTAACCAATTTTAAAACATTGTAAAAAAATCAATTAATTGTAACAAGGTCATTAATTTGAAAAAGTTATAAACAACGAAGACTTTCATAATTAGGGGCGGTGATGGGCACAGAACAGATCAGCGTTGTCTTGTCCCATAGATAACTTGTTGTCTTCTTTTCTTTTATGTCTTATTATTGAAAATAAACTTTGTCATATTCCTATATTTTATCAGACAATAGAGTTTTATAGAAAATTTTAAAAAATAATAAAAATTAAAATTAAAAAATATAAATATTAAAATTAAATATTAAAAATTCACACGTAATTTTAAATAATTTTAAACACAAGTGAATAAGATTCTAAATTCACATATAATAAGTAATCATATTTAAATTAATTATCTCAAATTAAGATACTCCTTCATTATATAATTCTTTATAATATTTTACGAATATAAAATATAATAAAGTTGTAAATATTTAATTTAAAAATATTTAAATATTCTTATTTAAATGTATTACATATTATAAAATAAAAATAAATATTGGGACAAAACAGGGTGCAACAAGATGGGATTATGATTTTTGCCCCATTCTCAAAATTTGATAAGAGGCAAACTTTTGTCCCATTTACATCCTACAGGACAAAAAAATTTCACCATCCTCAAGCTCTATAAGGCAATTCCTATAAGAGCTTCAAATTTAAAATGAATTGTCATCCCTATTCATAATTGTTTTACATCGATAAAAAAAAAATGTTGCAGATTTATACTATTTAATAAAAGAGATTTTTTGAAAGGTATTTTTTTTTTATGATAACGCAGCGTCAGCATTATTCTAAAAATGTCACATAATGCTTATTTTTAATGGAGTCACATAACATAATAACAAATTTAAATTTTATTTTTTATTTATTTATAATTTTATTTTATTTATTTTTAAAAATTAATAGATAAAAAATTAATATATTAAATCCTAATTAATCTTCAAAATCAAGTTACATAATAACAAATTCAAATTTTACTATTTATTTATAATTTTTTTTTAGAATAAGAGATAGAAAATTAATATATCAAATTCTAGTTAATCTTCCAAATCAAGTTATTAGTATTATCTTTATCTTAATTTTTATAATTTAAGTTTTATTTTTTTATTATTAAATTTTATTATTTATTTATCTTTTTTTTTTAACTTTTTAAGAATCGATAGAAAAAAGTTAAAATTAGAAAATCAAATTCTAATTAATCTCTTAAAATTAAATTTCTACTATAATGTTTATCATAAGCTTTCAATTTAAATTTTAATTTTTTATTCATATTTGATCGTTCACTTATCTTATTCTTCTTGTTTATAAATTTTGAAATTGAATGCTTCTACTATAATGTTTATCATAAGCTTTCAATTTAAATTTTAATTTTTTATTCATATTTTATTGTTCGCTTATCTTATTCTTCTTGTTTATAAATTTTTGAAATTGAATGCTTCTAATTAGAAAATTTATTCTTAATTAATATTTAAAAATCAAATTCCTAACATTAACTTTGAAGTTTTATTTTTCCCTTTGTTTATTCTTAAAACTAGTTTAGCACCTGTATGATGCACGAACAAATGTATTATATAATTTTTTATATTTATTATTTTGTACCAGATTTGATATACTAACATCATAATTTATTTTATTTTATTTTAAAATTATAAAAATGATTTAAAAATATTATTGTTACACACCATACTTAAAATATGTATCTTATAATTTTAAATTAAATAAAATTTGATGTGCTCAATGTATGTCATTAGAAAATATAAAAATTGATTTTAAAACCTATATTCCATGATATTATAAGCAACTAAACTAATTATAAACAATTCAAGATAAAATATGTAATGTAATTACAGATAAATTTAAGTTTTAAGAGTCATCATATGTTATATTAATTTATATCTATCAATAGATAATGGTATTTCAATTTATTTATAAAAAAATTAGATGACATAATAATAATGAAAAAGTAAATAATCAATTACACACATTACAATGAAATTTTAAGAAATTATCACATAAGTACACAATGAACATAATAGATGAGAAATTATAATGTGACAAATTGTAATGAAATTCGTAAGCAATTATCAAATAATTAAATAAATCCATTAGGTATTATAATGGAAAATTTGAAATGAAAAATGTTGAAGCTATTTTGCTATTTCATAAATTTAATTATATACTTTTTAGTTGCAACTTTATATATAAAATATTGTAATTTTTTTTACAAAAAAAATTAATTTTACATGTGTAATAATACTATTTTTTGGATTACTTAAAATGAACTGGCTAAGGCTCAATAAGAAGCAGAATCCAGCTGAAAAGGAGGCCCAGATCACTTGACGATTAAGGTCGCTTAGTAGGGTATCAGCTCGTTACCTGTGAATTAAGGACACATGACAGGGTCGATGTGGGAGCCCAGTTCGCTAATGAAGGCACTAGCTTGCTGAGCAGAGCGCAGCGCCTGGACCATCCTTCAGCAGGCTCATTCCAAACAAGTTTAGTGATAAGATCAATTTCACTGGTCAGCATATTTCTTAACGCAAGTCCAAGTCGCTAAGATAGCAAGCTAAGCACCAATATGGAAACCTAGTTATCAGTTGAGGGCATATCTTCCCAACCGATAGGTTAGCCTCTAAAATCGACATATTAGCCTCCAAAAGTCTGACAATGATTTTTCTAATATTTATTATCAGACGCCAAGCATTTATTGCCTGATGCAATGAAAATAATCATTTTGATTATCTGTTAAATTACATTTGTAACCCTCCCTTTTTCTATAAATAGAGGAGGAGAACATTGTAAAAAAAAGGTAAGTAAGAAAAAATTGCATGCAAATACCCTGTCAGAATAGCAACATAGCACTATATCTTCGTTGAACTGAATGGAAAATCATCACAAAAAAGCTAATATAATCCATCGTGAATATAAGGGTCGATTTGGCTTTAGCTGAACTATGATAAAAGCTTCTAGTATTTGTTGTTCTTCCTCTTTTTCTCTTATTTCCTCTCCATTAGCTCATTTATTCAGCTTGTAGTTTGGGGTGACATTGGACTTATACCTGTTGATCGGATTTCATCATCAACAACATACATCTTACGTGTAACAAATATCCAAATTGTAGTTCAATCGACTAAAATTGCAAAATTTTAATAAACTTTTTTGAATAAAAAATTATTTTAATATAAAATTAGAAATTTTAATAAAAAAATTATAAAAATACGAAAATTTTTCATAAAAGTTACAAGGAAAAATGCAAATTACTCTTTCAACTTTGACTTAATTACATTTAACACTCATAACTAATAATTTTTGTAATCAACATCCTTCAACTTTAGGATAATTATATTTAATAGCCAATATATATTTTGTAAGAAATTTGAGGGAGCAAATATGACATAAAAATTTATGGAAAAATCAAGCATAGTCTGGAAGCCTTATAACTTAAATTTGAAAGCAACTTAACTTGCGTATTATTTTTTTTATTTTTCTATTTTTTGATATTTTGATCATTTTGACATGATTTGCTTGTCTAGTGCAAGTGGAAAAGCCCATAACAATGATCCTTCTATTTTATCTTTGTGTCGATATAATATGATACTTAGATATTTCAGGACAATGGAAAAAAGCCTTATATGAATACAATTTACCACTTATCTAAAATTGAAGAGGACGGATTGTAAAAGTTAGTACTTATGGTATTAGATCCAACTATCCCAAAGTTAAGGGGCTAATTTGCATTTTTTCCAAGTAACAAAAATGTATACTGGTAGGAATTTTTTGAATATATGCTAAACTTAATCCAAAAATAAATTATTATGATTTTATGAAATTTTAATAATAAAGAACAGAAATATGGTTAAAGGTGGACTTGGATTTCTATAAGTGAATTTTTTTTAATTATTTGGTTTTCTCATTAATTTTGTGAAATTAATAATATATGAACAATTGATTTGATAAACAATTATAATTAATGAGTTTAAAAAAAAATATGAACCTAGAGAATTTTTTTGGTTATGACATTTTAATTTCACTTTAAATACAATGGTGTTATATGTGAAAATTGGTTTGGTCTAAAAGAGCTCGCGAGAAGTCCGAGACTAATGAGAGGACCAGCTCGAAGCATGCCTAGAATCATTTTGCCATTAGGTCGCATAGTGAAGTGACCTCATCAGGCCAAGCTCGTGCATGAAAAAGCGAGCTCGACCTCCCTACTCCTAGGATTGGGCAAACGACTTGATTAACAAAGCATAACTTATGACCTGAAGGCTCGCCGGATAGAGGACTAACTCATATCTTGTCCCAACGGACAAGTGGGGCCCATTTGCTGAAATATCTTATAGTAGCCGAAAAAGGAGATTCAACATGTACATATTGTCTTGCACATTAAATACTGATGTAATAGATTTATTGCATATGTAATTACCATTGTAACCTCATTTCCTCTATAAATATGAGGGAGGAGCCCTCTGTAAGAAAAAGAACGCAGGCATAAATTCTGCTAAAGTAGAAAACTTAAGTATTGTAACTTTGTATCTGTATTATCTCAATAACACGCTACTGTAGATGTAGAGTCTGAAAAAATCCATATTTGGCTGAACCACGTTAAACCCTGTGTCTCCTTCTCTGCTCTTCCCTTCATCCTTGATTATTTTTCTGTTCTATTATATTTGAACCAGTTAGAGGTCAGAGATCCTATAAGATTCCCCCCGTTGGTCAGAGTTTGGACCGTTACCAAAATCCAATGTCAACATTTTTGGTGCCGTCTATGAGGATCTCACTTATTCTGGTTCATTCTTGCTGCAATGGCCAAGGGAAGAGCCATCAAAGCCTCAAATGCGCAACCCATCTTTCGGATGGCCATGTTTCAAAAACGGACTCGTCAACTGCTCCCATCATCAGAGCAACTTCTGGTATCCCTCCAGTCAATTTAGCACAATCAGTCCCCATTGCCAATGGTGCTGACGGACCATAGACTTGGCTTCAACACCAGGAGAAACTTGAATACATGATGGGAGAGCTAGCTAAAATAGTCACGATGCTAGTGTAGGCACAAGCCTAGACTATGTAAGGGCAGGCTGAAGCCAACGTACTTGAGGTTGAATGTTTCGGTGAAGCCAACTAGGAGCAGACTTCGCATCACCATCCACATGGCCAGAACAGTGAACCAAACCACCAAGTCTTTAGCTAAAAATTGGGGGGCTTGGACGCTTTGGTGGAAGACCTCCTTCAGAGAGTCAAGCATCTGGGGGAGCATCCTCAAAGTCAGAATGACCAAGGTCACTTTGGGGAGTAAACCACTTTTTCTAGAGAGATCATGAAGGAACCCTTTCCGTGCAAGCTTAAAGTTCTAGCCATTTCGTTGTATGACAGAGACAGTGACCCACATAATCATCTGGATTTGTTTAACATCCAGATGGATCTACAAGCCTGTAACCCCTTAATCAAGTGTCGTATCTTCCCACTACTTTAGGTGAAGTCCCTCGAATGTGGTTCAGGAATCTCTCAACTCGTAGCATCAATAGTTAGGAAGAGTGCCAAGAAAAGTTTGTTGATCAATACCGAGTGCTGCGAAGCAACTCGCACCTCCATGCCACATCGCTACGATCTTTCAGGGCAAGCAAGAAGCGCTGAAAGATTACATTGCTCGCTTCAGGTGTGAAGTCAACAATGTTGAGAAGCCCTCGGATGATGCTATTCTAGCTGCCATCTCGACGGGACTCCATAGGGATGGAAAACTGTTGAAGAGTTTGTATAAGTCCCTAGTTGGTAACCTGGGTGAGTCCTATGAATGGGCCGTGAAATAAGTCAGATGGGATGAGACTTTTGACTTGTAAAAAATCGAAACGAGTAGTTCAACTCCGAACAAGAAAAGAAATAACCATAGGAACGGAAATGATAACCTAGAGTGCCAGCTTGCTAAAAAGAGCAAGGATGAATAACCCCTATTCCAAACTCGTTACAACACTTACAGCATCTTATCAGATACTCAATACAAGATCTTCGCAATGGAAAGGGACAAGAAGGACTTCGAAAAGCCTCTACCCTTGAAGACTCCCGACAAGTCTAGACTTAACCAGGGAAAATTCTGTGCATATCACAATGAGTTTGGGCACATCACTTCAGAGTGCTGGGCGATGAGAGATGTTATTGAGGATCTCATCAAAAGAGGTCGTTTGCATGACTACATTGTGCAGCCCTCCAGGTAACAGCATGGATCATCCCAATGGGACGCTGAGCAAGAGCAATCTCCTACTATCAAGATGATCTTTTAAACTCTTGTACTTATTTGTAAATTGTATAAACATTTTGAATACAAC
>JANHAO010023129.1:0-11983 GCA_026873985.1 Saraca asoca
TAACATTTCAAATGGAAGGATAAATAAATAATTATAACAAAAGTAAAAATAAGGAACTATTAATGTTTGTTATGAAATTTAAGGCACTATTCTACTTTTATAAATAAGAAACCAATTATTGTGTCTACTTGTGGACAGAATCTAAGGCGTTTGCCAAATTTAAAAAATTTCAAACTGGTTTCAATGTTCTTATTTAGACTAAATTTATTTTTATAAAAAAAAGTTTAAAAGCAATCTTGTTGAGAATGAATTTTATTTATTCTATTTTTATTTGGTCAAACCTTTTTCTTCTTATTTGGATCTCTCTTTTAACTCATTTGAGTTTTAAATTATATTTTATCATAATTCATAAAACAAAAGTTAGTATAATATTAAAAGTTGTTTAGTTCGCAACAAATTTCATAAAAAAAACAAGTTTCCAATAAGTAGAAAATAGTTGGGTTGTTTGATTGACTGCTAACTTATAAAATAAGGGAAATGATACTTTCCAATAAGTTCAACTTCTAACATTCCATGAAAAGTTATTTATCCAATCTCTCAAAATAAGTTTTATTTTCTTTACTTTTAATGAAATAAAATATAAAATTATTATTATAAAATTTAAATAATAACAAAAGTATACTTTTAAAAATTTACACAATGTCTTGTAAAATTTAAATAATCAAAAGAGTACACTTTTAAAATTCGAATAATGGAAACTTACTTCTTAAGAAGTTTTATGTCCTTTGTGCCAACTAAATAACTTTCAGTATTTATTGGAAAGTTCACAGAAAAACTTATTTCCTATAACTTCAATTTTTCTTAAGAACTTATTTTATTCGTGAATCAAATGATTCCTTGATTTTTAACTAGCATTTAGTAAAACTAATTATAGCATAAAACAGTAATAAAAATTATAATATAAAATTAAATTGCATTTATTCATATTTCCAAAATTAATTTACATGTATATGGTATTGGAATATTTTACAGAATAGCAAACGCTTAATCTATGAAAAAATATTTTAAATTTAGAGACCTTCTGCCTGATATATTAGACATTTTACATGATCATTTCATGAATTCTAGAAATTAAATTCTAATCCTACAGAAAAAAAAAAGGGTTAAAAGACTTCTATTGATTAATCTTTCTACGCTATTATTTCACGGATTTCTAGAGATAATAATTTACACCTATGCAAAAAGTATGAATTTGAAGACTTTCTATAAGACATAATCATCTTTCTGGACGATTATTCAAGAATTTCTGGAAGTTAAAATCAAATTGTGAAATTTTTTTCTGTTTAAACTTAGAAGACTTTTGCATGGTATAAAATAATCTTTCTGCACGAGCGTTTCATGAATTTCTAGAAATAAAAATCATAAATATATTAAAAAACAAATTTATGAGACTTTTTTACATGATAAAATAATTTTTAGACTAATTTTATGAATTTTTAGAAATTAAAAATTTAAGCCTATGAAAATAATTCTTCATGTTATATTAATCTCTTTAAACAATTATTTTATGAATTTTTAATAATTAAAATCTCAACTTGTGTAAAATTATTTTCTTTTTTTGAATTATGTAAAATTATTTATGTTTAAAGACTTTCTTACTAATATAATTTTTCTACATGATTATTTTATGAATTTCTAGAATTTAAATTCTAAACCTAGGGAAAAAAAAATCAAATTAAGGACTTTCTGCAAGATAGATTAATCTTTCAACATGATTATTTCATGAATTTTTTTAGAAATAAAGTTCTAAATCTCTATAACAAATTGGTTCAGTACTTCTTATAAAGATGATAGTATATTATATATATAATATATACAAAGTGTCATATAATCTTATATATTTTTTAAATAAATAATAAGATCAGATAAGAAAAAAAAAATTCTTTCAATGATTATTAATCATTATTAATGTACTTGTTCACTACCATGTCATTAATGTGATGATAGTAACGATGTCAATAATAATATATGTCAATGTCTTTTATTAAAAATTATTTCAATTAGCGCCGTCATGAATTATTTCTATTATTACATCCTTACTAACATGGCTAGTGATTGGTGGCACTAGACCATCACCAACATCCTTAGCCAAATTTGCCATTGTCACTATTATACTACAATTATCATCCTTTCATTATTATTTATATTTTTTACTGCTACTTCTTTTTTATCACTATCATTATCCACAAATCATTTTGTTATACAAAATGTCATATAATATTATATACTTTTTAAATAAATAATAAGATCAAATATGAGGAAAAAAACAAATTCTTTTAATATTCATTGATATTTATTACCATAACTAATATTACTAAAATCATTATTGTGATTGTCACTAATGCAATTGCAACAAATATCATTACCATGCCATTAATGTGACAATAGCAACAACGTTGACAATGTTAATATCATTTATTAAAAACTATTTCAATCATTATCATCATGAACCATTATTACTATTGCATCCTTACCAATATCTCTAACAATTGGTGCTACCAAACCATCGTCGCCAAATTTGCTATTTTTACTATTATATATTATCATTATCACCTTTTCATTACTATTTATATTTTTCACTACTGTTTCATTTTCATTACTATTATTATCTACAAATTATTTTGTTACGTAAAGTGTAATATAATATTATATATATTTTTAAATAAATAATAAGATTAGATGAGAGAAAAATAAAAAATAAATTCTTTTAGTATTTATTAATAATGTCACTATCATGTCATCGATGTGATAAGAATAACAATGTCTACAATAACATATGTTAATGCCTTTTATTAAAAACTATTTCACTCATTATTGTTATGAACCATTGCTAGAATTATATCCCTACATCTCCAACAAATGATGCTCCCATATCATCACTATTATTCTAAATTAAATTTGCCATTCACTATTATACACTATAATTACTATCCTTTCCTTGCTATTTATATTTTTCACTATTTTTTCTCTTCATCACTATTATTATCTACAAATTATTTTGCTATTAACATTTTCTTCATCTCGCTATATAAATAAATTTATTTAAAATAATATTTTAATATTATATAATTATCTTGAATCATAAAATAAGAAAAATATAATATATAATTATGTATATTAATAATGATTTATTTAATATTATAGAATATAAAAACTTATATAAGGTATATTCCATCTTATACTAATGGCACTTAATGCATGTCGAAAGACCTACACAATATACTAATCCTTCTACACAATTATTTCATGTATTTTTAGAAATTAAAATCTAAACCCATGATAAAAAGGTTTTAAGTTTTAAAATTTTCTGCACGATATATTAATATTTCAAAATGTTTATTATTCAATTAAAAGTTTGCAACTATGTAATTTTGAAGGTCAAAACTTTAAGTTAACAATTATTTCAATTTTTTTTTCGGTTTATCAATTATTTTTAATTTTGCAGCAAGAATTGTGAATTAGTTTCGATTCCGTTTAAACTTTTCTATATCTGTTCCTTTTGTTATAGTCGTGGCAAAATTCGCACGTGCCCTTTAGTCGAGGACGGAGTCACCGACCTATAGCTCTTCACCATCGGCAGAAGACTCGTCGATCGTCGTCGGCGTGGTGGTCAATAGTTCGCAATCGTGGTCCTGTCAGATTCTGTCTCGGAATTCCTAACTCGTGTCAACCCTGCACCTAATTCTTTGTATACTCAGGTTCGCTGTTACAGCAATCAATCTTTTAGGGTTTTCGTTTTCTTGAACTGCGATTATTTAATTTGATGTAGTGCAATTAAGTGTTATTAAGTTTGATTTGATTTCTATAAATCAAAATTTAATCAATTAATTACCACATGGGGATCTGTTTAGCGATTTTCGTTTTGATAGAATTCATGAAAATTTCATTTATTCTGGAATACCTTTGGGTATTTCCTGACCGATTTTGAAACCTTCTATCAATTGAGTATGCCCTCTGTTCAGTACTGTTTCTTCACGCTGCGAATAGAGCTATTGACTTTTGATTTTGACTTTAAATTTAGTGATTACATTTTTTGGATGTTATTCCTAGATTTTTTATTAGGGGGAAATAACTGTGTTCAGTTTTTTTTTTTCCTAGATTCTCACACAGTATTTGCATTTGTTTGCAGTCCAATAACCGGGTTTAATTCAGCTGAACTACTAGCTGATGGTGTTACCCTGGGACATTTCTAGCTATGCTATGCTTGGTTGGTAAAGCCAAAGCCAGGGTGAAGGATAAACATGAAACTACAGGCACATATTCCAGGACAGGTAGCTAATCCTGCTGGGTCCCAGCTGCCCGGATTGTCTCAGCCAAATGGAAATGCCCTTCCTCCTCATATGGCAAGTTTAAGTGGTATCTCACGTACAACAATTAACATGGACTCTGAAATTCTCACAATACGCTCATTTATGCAAGAAAAGATGTAAGACAATTTTCATTCTTTTATGTTTTAATGTTTTCTATATTGCTTGTTTATATGCATTCAATTAGGGAGTAACTTGAAAACACGGAGATGATTGTTCTTTCTTTATTAAAGATAACCACACCATGGTGCAAGTTTGAACTAAATCATGAGAGCCTGTGATGTTATGGAGAATTTCATAATGGAAAAAATGACTGAAATATATCTATTTCCTGAATAAAACAAAAGGGAGAATGAAAATAGAAATCTCGGGCAGTAGTTTATGATATGTTACTTTTCATATTCAATGTACTGTCTTTTGGCTTGGTTCTAGTTGAATTTTTTTGGCTCAGAAATGTCACTCTATGGTTTTGTCAGTTTCAAAATGTTGTCCAGATTGCTTGCTTATGCAAAGTTTCACAGAAGTAGTTATGACTACATCCCAGCATCCACTAATGCTTATTTTGTCTTCAGTATCTGCTGTGGCTCTTAACCTTGCATTGATGAGTTCACTTTATCAAAGCCTTTTATCTCCCTCTACCTCTCTGATAATCCTCTGTGGTCATAACCCTACCTGTGATGAGCTTTTTTCCTCCTCACACACATGTGTGTGTGTGTGTTTTGTGTATAAATGCATGTAAGGTCAGACTGTGATACTTCTAGGGATTAATTTTAAAAAAAATATTTTTGGAAGAATAAGTTTCATGTCTGGGAACGTTAACTCAAAAGTCATTTCATAAGAATAATTCATTCTGTTTTGTTGGTATGGGACAAGATTTTGTCTTGTGGCTTCTCTTTGGCTTGAGACTCATGGTTTCTTTTGTGTGATAAGTTTAACAACCTTACAAAGGGATTGAACTTCTAGAACTTTAATTGGTTGTTTCTTGCTTAAGATTTATGTATTTGTCATAGAAGGATAGCTTATCCTCATTTTTTTTTTTTGGGTATTATCCTTCTTTCCTTCAATAAAATTTCTTTTTCTATTAAAAAATTACTTGAAAGTGTCATATTACAAAAACAAATGGTATAAGCATGAGAATATATCATATAAATATAAAGGTCAGGACAATTTTTTAAATAACTCCAACTAAAAAATGGAGCAAAATCCCATTGGGGTAGAAGTACCAAGGTGTTGCTCTCAATGGCATTTTGTGCTGTTCAAAGAGCAAAAATAACATTGGGCTATTTCACTCGAACATCAGTATTTGGCAGAAAAACATGCTTTTGCAGTACTAAAAAAAATTTTTGGAAGCCAAAAGTGTGCCCTGCTGTTCAAACAAGCTATTAATGGCCATTGCCGTTGCTGTTGATTTCACCCAATGCCAATAAACATTTTTGCTTGTGCAGCTTACAGATATTATTGCAGAGGCAGCATCAGACTGTCCCAGAAGTACAAAGGAGGTTAAAGGATCTTGCAAAACGCCTGGAAGAGGGTCTCTTCAAAGCTGCTCAAACTAAGGTTTGCTTCTAGTCTCTTGCACTCATTTTAGCAATCTGAAATTCTGAATCTTATTTCTTTTGAATTTCTATGTGCTTAGAAATTTGATCCTAGAATTAATAAAATCAAACATAGATTTTTTAAAGCTCTTTTTTTTTTTTTTTTTTTTTGAGGATCAGTTTGATTGATCTGCAAAGGAACTGGGAATCTGTTTTAGAACTTTGATTGGCTGTTTTCTTTGTAACTTTTAGTCTTTTAGACTTTGCTTCTTTTGAGGATGGCTCATCCTCTTAATTTGAAATCTTTTCCTTCTCTTAATAATATTTTCTTTTTCTATCAAAAAATTAAAATCAATCTTACATATTGTTTTTGATAAATTTTTAGGGTTTTTGAACTATTCACTTGGTTTTATTTTTTAGGAGGAGTACATGAGCTTGGACACATTAGAGAACCGTTTGTTCAGTCTCATCAAGCGGTCATCTTGGAATAATTACAACCAAGCGAACCAACAATTCCCACAGTTGGTCAGCTCTTCTCCTGTTGGTACAATGATACCAACCCCTGGTATGTCGCATGTTGCAAATCCAAGCCTGGCGGTTGCATCTTCTGCGGATACCTCAATGATTGCTTCTAGTGTATGTAATGGCATAGCAACTACGCCTACATCTGTCAACACTGGAAATGTGCTACCAACTGGCAGCATGCATGTCAATTCTGTAAATAGATCTGATGGTAGGGCTCAGCGTTATCATTCATTACATAGCCTTTTGCTTTGCTTTATTTTATCCTGCGTCATAGAATATATTTATTGCAGGTCCTTTGCCTAATGGCTATCAACAGTCTTCTACCAGCTTCTCTATTGGTTCTGGGGGAAACGTGTCATCGGGTGTGCCGAGAATTGCAAGCCAGATGATTCCTACACCTGGATACAGTGGCAGCAGTAATCAAACATACATTAATGTAGAATCTTCTCCTAATTGCACTGCATTTTCGACTGTTGATACAACAATAATATCACAGTCGCAGCAGCAGAAGCAGCATATTGGTAACCAAAACAGCCATGCATTGCAGAACATTGGCAGCCAAATTGGGGGTGGAATCAGATCTGGTTTACAGCAGAAATCTTATGCATTTTCAAATGGTGCTATGAACAGTGGGTCGGGCTTGATTGGAAATAATGTAAAACATGAGCCTGGCACATCTGATGGCTATCTGAATGCCACAACTTATTCTAATTCCCCTAAACAAGTGCCACAGCACTTTGATCAACATCCACAACCACCAGTGCAGGGTAATTGTTCTTATTATTCTTATACTAGTTGATTGTTGACTAGGGATTGAACCTTTTTTTTTTTTTTCTTTTTCCATCTAACCCTCCCCTCCCTTTAGTTTGTGTTGGTTGTTTGGTTATGGGTGTCTATTTCTCCATCTGCCTGTATAAAACCTTTCGCCTTGGACTTATTTGAGGATGGAATGATATATTTTCTTCTCATAGAATTGGCATCTTACAAAGAGGGAACATTTTTGTTAGCAGGTGATGGATATGGGTTGAGTAATGTTGACTCTTTTGCTTCTGGGAACTTCTATTCGGCTGTTTCTGTATCTACGATGAACAGTCAGAATTTGAATTCAGTAAAAATGCCTTCAATATCCAAAACCAGCTCTCAGATAGTGAGTCAGTCAAACTTGCAGGCAATTAATCAGTTGGAAGAGTTGAAATTTCAGTCTTCACTGTCTTCAAGAGATGGACTTTCATATCCTCAACAGCAATATAAGCAACAACAATTTCAACAAACAGAGCAGTATGCACTACAGCAATATGAAACAAATCTGCAAAGTCAGCAATCTCAGCATTTGGTTAGCAATGATTTTTGTCAGAAACAACTCTCTTCTAACCTAGACAGCCATGTGAAGTCTGAACCTGGAATTGAGCCCCATAAAATCGGGCTCAATCCTCAAGTGTCTGCACAGATCCAGCAGAACATTTCCAACGACTTCTCAAGTGGTGCTCCCAATTTTTCTTTTACATCTGGCCAGCACAATTTATGCTCACCAGCTCCTCAAAATTCGCAAGTGCCACAAATGCTGCGCCCACATCAAATTGTTCCAGAGTCTCAAAATGATTTTAGCAGTCTCTCAGCTGGACCCCAATCAAAAACAGTGCTTCTAAGTCAGTGGAATCCTCAATCACAAGATGGTAACCACATGCCTGGAAATATGCCACATGAGCACCAAGTCAACGTGGATTTTAATCAAAGAATATCGGCAAAAGATGAAGCTCAATGCAATAATTTGTCTGCAGATAGATCTATGATTGGTCGAGCTGTTGCTTCTAAAGGATCAGCTGAGCTGCTGGACTCGGATGGTGCCATGAAGAAGCAGCACCGGGATCAACAGAGGTGGCTTTTATTTCTGCTTCATGCACGACGATGTTCAGCCCCTGAAGGGCAATGCCAAGAACGTTATTGTGGAACTGTTCAACAGTTGTGTAAACACATAGATGGATGCAACCTGCCTCGTTGTCCATATCCACGTTGTCATCACACCAGGGCATTGCTTCGTCATTGCAAAATTTGCAAGGATCCACGATGCCCAGTTTGTGTGCCAGTAAAACATTATAAGCGAGCATATCAAGTTAAGTCTCAGATTCGACCAGATCCCAGTTCAAGTTTGCCACTTGCAGTAACTGGTTCCTGTAAATCTTATAGTACTGTAAACCCTTCTGCTAGATTGATCCCCAAACCTCCAGTAATGGTCAAAACTCCAGATGACCTACAACCATCCCTAAAACGTATGAAAATTGAGCAGTGCACCCAACCCACTGATCCAGAGAATGACAATTCTGCTATATCAATTTCTCCCAGTAGTGAATCTCATGTTCCAAAGGATGCCCAGTGCCAAGATTATCGTGGTGAGACTTATTTGTCTAGTAAATCAGAACTTACTGATATTAAGCCAGAAGTTCCAGTGAACTTGACGAATGAAAGACGTGGTGAGATGAAAATGGATAATGTAGATGATAGAATGCTTGGTGGTGAACCAGTCACATACGATGAGCCTGCTAATTTAGCTAGGCCTGAAAGTATCAAATCTGAGGAAGTTGGACAAGATAATCAAGAAAATGTGATGCTGCCACCTGAAAATTCAACTGGAACCAAGTCTGGTAAGCCCAAAATAAAGGGTGTTTCGATGACCGAATTGTTCACTCCGGAGCAAGTCAGAGAACATATCACTGGTCTCAGGCGGTGGGTTGGCCAAGTAAGTTCTTAGATTTATTATTGCCCCATTTTTTTTTTTTTTGGTTATAATAAAGGAAAGATTAGTTTACCTTGAAGCAATTAGTCTGTTAATCAAATACTATCTGTAGAACATGGGTGGGATTAGATCAGAGGATGGGATTACAAGTTCAAAGAAAATTTAAAATTGCAGCTGAGTCTGACTTGGCTTTGAATAAAATAGAAAACAGAAAGTGAAAGGGATTGCTTGCCACTGCTCTGCAGCAGCACAAATTTTTTTTACCTTTATTCATTTTTTACTGAAAGAACCTGGCTCCTAATACAATTATCACATGCTTTTAAGTCTCTTTTTGCCTCTCTTTAAAATCGTCGCCTTTGTAGTTTTTTTTTTTTTTTGGTTAGCGATGCATTGACATGTGTGTTTGATCTGATTCTCTCTCCACCTCAGCCTGCCTAGTTTACAGATATAAATTTTCTTAAGCTTCTGTACAAGCCTGATATACTTGCATTTATCTTCACAAGACATTGTTTTTATCAGCTTCTTATTCTCATGATTATTTTTTATAAAATGGGTGGCTTGAAAGAAGAGTCTAATTATCATATATAATTTTTAAATCTTAATGGAGTTTTAGTTAAAAAAAAAAAAAATTCTTCAAGGAGGATGCACCAAGTCCACATGTATTGTCCTTTAATTTTATGCTCCTTTTATTAACTATCTTAATATGATTTTATGGCCTCGTTATGTATGAATGGTATGTTATATTTTTTCTCCTGTAATAAATGCTGAAAACAGATTTCTGAAGGGTTGCCTAAGGCCCTAAGCATTGTTTTATGCTAGTGCTGACTTGTTTATATGCTTAGAATTTCTTTTATTTTCTAACGTCCACATTGTACCATGGTTCATCTATACTCTTGGAGCAGAGCAAAGCAAAAGCAGAGAAGAATCAGGCTATGGAGCATTCGATGAGCGAGAATTCCTGCCAGTTGTGTGCAGTTGAGAAGCTTACTTTTGAGCCCCCACCTATTTATTGCACTACATGTGGTGCTCGTATTAAACGGAATGCTATGTACTATACAATGGGTGCTGGTGATGCACGGCATTATTTTTGTATTCCATGTTATAATGAGGCTCGTGGAGATACAATTATTGTTGATGGGACTGCCATTCCAAAGCCAAGGCTGGAAAAGAAGAAAAATGATGAGGAAACTGAGGAATGGGTGTGTTCTGTATTTGCCTTATTACTGCTTCATTGGCAACTGTTTGTGTTTTATTAATATTAACCATTTATTTTTTGTGTAGTGGGTTCAATGTGATAAATGTGAAGCCTGGCAACATCAAATTTGTGCTCTATTTAATGGCCGAAGAAATGATGGTGGACAAGCTGAATACACTTGCCCAAACTGCTATATTGAGGAGGTAGAAAGAGGAGAGCGCAAGCCTTTACCCCAAAGTGCTGTTCTTGGGGCCAAGGATTTGCCAAGAACTATTCTCAGTGACCACATAGAACAACGGTTATTTAAGCGACTGAAGCAAGAAAGACAGGAGAGGGCCAGGGTTCAAGGAAAAAGTTATGATGAGGTGATCCATCTATTGGTTGATGCCATTGTTTTTCTGATTGTCATTATCTTGTTGCAGATTGTTATTATTGCTTATAGAGATTACTAGAAATTTCTGTGGTAACTGCTTGTGTTATTTGTGATATTTGATACATGTTTGCTTATGATGCTACAGTACAGTTCATGTTTCATCTGCAACTGGAAAATTCTATGCTTTTTCTTAAAATGTCTTGATTTAATGGTACATTATGAAATGCATTTCCTCCTTTTTTCCCTTCTGTAAAAAACTTAATTTCAATAGTGCGTTTCTGAATTGGTCTGGATATCAGTGAACTCATGGAGGTATGCTGTCATTATTATATTCCTGATGAGTGAGTATTAAGGTAATGAATACTGTCTATGTACTCTAAAACTTCTTTGCCTACCTGAGTAGTATGCTTTAGCGGTAATTGTTAGTCTGTTTGGTTGGAATTATTTCTCTTTCAGTCAAAGTTTCTTTATATGCTACTATTCGTTTCTGTTGTTACCTTGGTGTCATGTCTGTCTGAGATTGATATTATCTTCCTTGCATAGCATATTCCCTTCTGACGTCAACTTCTAATTCCATTTACATGGTCATTATGCTGCTGATGTAGAACTTCCTTCATTTGATGTTACTAGGTGCCTGGAGCTGAATCACTGGTGATTAGAGTTGTGTCATCTGTTGACAAGAAGTTAGAAGTAAAACAGCGGTTTTTGGAAATTTTTCAGGAAGAAAATTATCCAACTGAATTCCCATATAAATCAAAGGTAATGCAAAGGTTGCTTTAATGGAACTGATGGTGTCAGACACTGTCATTGATGATAAGTATTAATGCAATTAGGTTTCTGTCCCAGGTAATTCTGTTGTTTCAGAAGATTGAAGGTGTAGAAGTATGTCTATTTGGCATGTACGTTCAAGAATTTGGATCTGAGTGTCAATTGCCAAATCAGCGCCGGGTGTATCTTTCATATCTGGACTCTGTAAAGTACTTTAGGCCTGAAGTCAAAACGGTGACTGGAGAGGCTCTTCGCACATTTGTCTACCATGAAATTCTGGTAAACTTAATCATGATTATCTTGTTCTTAATGTGAAATCAGTTAGAATTATAGTTTTTGACCTTTCTTCTTTGTATGCATTGAATCTATGATAGTTGAGATTATCCTTATAATGTGTTTCTTCTTAGATTGGATACCTTGAGTATTGCAAGAAACGTGGGTTTACAAGCTGCTATATATGGGCCTGTCCTCCATTGAAGGGTGAAGATTATATTTTATATTGTCATCCAGAAATTCAGAAAACCCCAAAATCTGATAAGCTACGGGAAT
>JANHAO010023130.1:0-11991 GCA_026873985.1 Saraca asoca
TTGATGTAATACAACTGTAGCTTGTAATTAATGCATGAAGCTCCTCCTTCCTCTATAAATAGGATTGCATTGTTAGAAGAGGGGGAGAGCCAAATCTTGTAAGCAAAAACTCTGTAAATTACTCAGTATCAATAAAATTTTCACTGTGGACGTAGGGTCCAGTACTGCCCGAATTTGGCCGAACCATATTAAACGTGTCACCCATCTATTTCATCTTCTCCTCCGGCCACATCTCCTCAACACTTTAAAGGCAGTATTGGATCCCAGAACTCATCCCATTGACTGAAGTTCAAGTCCCCTGTACAAATCAAATTTCACCGTCAACATTTTAGCATCGTCTGTGGGGATCCATCTACTTCTTGAAGCTTCCATTATAGTCAGATCGTGGCCAAGGGAAGACCGACTTGGAGTTCTACAGCTCCAGCTTCTCAGCGCACTGCCACGCTTGAAATGCAAGAGGTGCAGACGCTTGATCAATCTCCATCAACTCTAGAAAATACAATCAAAGAGTTGGCTAAAACTGTTAAAGCACTTGCCTAGGTGCAAGCACAAAATGCCCAAAGACAGGAAGAGGTCATGGCGCAACTCCAACAGCTTCGAGAAGAAGCTCAGAGAGAAATCCGTGACGATCGTGACAGCCAGTGACTAGGGGGCTCACAACGTGCAGAAAGCCCTACCCCTCAGCGTGAAAGCCAGTGCCCAGCAATAGACGAGGTTCTCCAAAGGCTAAAGTTGCTTGAAGAGCGCCCACAGCCTCAGGATAATCAGACACACTATGAGGAGACCTCACCATTTTTTGTGGAGATCAAGAAGCAACCTCTCCCGTAGAAACTCAAGGTGCCTACTATCCCACTATATGAAGGGAACAGTGACCCAAACGATCACCTGGACGCGTTTAACACACAAATGGACCTCCAGACGATTGAACCCCTGATAAAGTGCCATGTCTTCCCTGCCATGTTAGGGGCAACACCTTGCACTTGGCTCAGACGCCTCCCCACACGTAGTATTGGCAGCTGGGAGGATTGCCAGAGGAAATTTGTTAACTAGTACCGAGCGCTGAAGAGATAACTTGTACCTCCCTGTCATCTTGCAATTATCTTCCAACACAGGGATGAGTCGCTCAAAGATTACATAGCCCGGTTCAGACACGAGGCCAACTCCATGGAAAACCCCTTGGAGGAAAGTATTCTAACAGCCATCTCAGCGGGACTTACCAAATACAACAAACTATACAGAAGCCTCTACAAGTCCCCCGTTCGAGATCTCACTGAATTCTATGATCGGACAACCAAACAAATAAGGTGGGAAGAAACCTTTGGAACAGAGAATCCCAAGCATAAAGGGGGCTATAGTGGACCCTCCGCGAGCAAAAAGAGGGGTAGCGAGAGTTTGGACAACCCCACTCCTTATCTCGCGAAGAAGGCAAAACCTCAGCGGCCCAAAAACTGCTTCAAAAGCTATAGTATCCTGGCAGATGCACAGGATAAAATCTTTGCCATAGAAAGGCACAATGAGGACTTTGGAAGGCCTCGGTCGATGAGGATGGCTGCCAAGTCCAGGGATCAGAACAGATTTTGTGCTTATCACAATGAGGCTGGACACACTACCTCAGAATGTCGGATGCTAAGAGATGCCATAGATGACCTTATCAGAAGGGGTCGCTTACAGGATTATGTAGTAGGATCATCTGGGCAATGCACTCAACAGGCTCAGCGAGTAGTCACCCAGGAGCCTGAGCCCTCCATCAGAACCATATTTTGATCTTGTAACGGTTGTTTGCTAATTTGTAACGACCATGGTATTTTGAAATTAATTGAATGGTCCTCACTACAGCATCCATCCTAGCGAATGGTTTTCACCTCACTACAACGCAAACAAACAAACTTGCTATAGCGAACGGTTTTCACCTCACTATAGCGTAAATAAATAAACTCACTACAGTGAACAGTTTTCACCTTGGTATAGCACAAACACAAACAAAATCGAGGGTGAGAGCCTTTGAGCCTACCTCACAATGCCCAGGGGTGAGATGGCCCTTGAGCCTACCCCGAGGCTTTAAAAACAAAAACAAACATAAACAAAACTGAGGGTGAGACGGAGCTTAAGCCTACCTCATGAATACGAAAATCAAAAACTTAGTGAATGGTTTTCACCTCGTCGTTATCAAGTTGAAATCATCGCCACCCACAGCTCTCATATGGATGAGTTCCTCATAGTTTCCATGAAGATAAATTCCCGTAGCTTACATGTGGATGAGTTTTTCATAGCTCTCATGGGAATAGATTCCCACAGCTCTCATATGGACGTATCTCTCACATCTCAAATAAAATTTCTTGAGCGCAGCTCACTCGTAACCTCACTCACAGTAGATTGAAGCATTCAAAAAAGAAAGCATGGCTGACTGGCTAAAAAAAGAAGTTCTCATTAATTGTCACAAATTTACATACAATAATGCATGAAGAATCTGTTACATAAATCTGAAAGGAGAAGAACCCATACAAAGAGACCTCGACAAGCGAGGTGACGGTTCATCAGGGGGAAAGGCTAGTCTCTAAGCCCGCTCCTAGTGACTGAGCAGCAGCCTCAAAGTTCCTCCTACTTATCTCCCCACCGGTGTGCCTGTCTGGGTCAGAACTAGAGTGTCCCCAGAACCAGCAGGCCAGGTAGTAGAACTACCAGTGACGGCCAGAGGAGGTAGCCAAAAGCCACTATGAGAAACTCGTAGAGCCTATCTAATGGGCTCCACGGTGAGGCCATGTGCAACAGGCTATCCATACCTCCCGCTACTTTGCAATAGGCCATCCATGCCTCAACAAGTTTTGTTTGAAGCTAAGATGCCAAAGCGGCAAGGGCTCTTCAGTCTCCTCCATTCTGAGGCAAAAGAAAGAATGCCCTAGGCTATAAATAAACCTACTCAGACCTTTGAAGAATCCAGAGAGAATCTGGCCAAATCTTCATGCAACAGCCCAAAACGAACGGCAGTGCCATGCCAACGGCCAAAAATGGAAAACAGGAGAAAGCATGGCCTAAAGCAAAACAAAAAGACATTTGACATGATACCTCAATGAAGGAAGGACACTGACTGAAGATATGAATCAAGCCTCAGAAACATGCAACTCCTGGTCCATAAAGACACCGAGAGTTGGGGGGCTTATGTTGTATACTAAAATTAGCCTCGTGAGAACGAGTCCTCGAGGAAATGAAGACCAATTCTCGTGCCTCAGTGAGAAGCTTTCAGGAAGCTTCACTCGGGCTAGCAGAGAACAACAACGGTAAAGTAATTCCAAGCACCAAGCCCTGCCTTGCTCATCACTGTACAACGACGCTATGAGGCATATTTCATGAAGCGGTGTCCCAGCAACAATGTGACCCAATGAGAAGAGTTCGGGATTGGCCTAACAAAGTTGTCAGTTGCTTTACTCATGCCCGCTTCCTCGCTACAGTGACCCCAACAGTACCCTCAAAGCCAGGAACTCCCGTTCAGGATGCCCAAGTATCTTGCTTGACACGAAAATGGTTATAAGCCTACAGTCAACCCAAGGGGCCCACCTCTGTAGCCTATATGCTGTAAATAGCCAGATTATAGTATTTTCACCATCCTTTCTCACTTATTTGATGTAATACACTTGTAGCTTGTAATTAATGCATGAAGCTCCTCCTTCCTCTATAAATAGGATTGCATTGTTAGAAGAGGGGAAGAGCTAAATCTTGTAAGCAAAAACTCTGCAAATTACTCAGTATCAATAAAATTTCCACCATGGACGTAGAGTTTGGTACCGCTTGGATTTGGCTGAACCACGTCAAACGTTTCACCTATCTATTTCATCTTCCCTGCCTCAGCCACATCTCCTCAACACTTCAAAGGCAGTATTGGATCCCATAACTCATCCCGTTAATTGAAGTTTGAGTCTCCTATACAAACTAAATTTCACCGTTAATAGGATGAGGAGGTGGCAAGTTTAACGTGGTTTGGCGAAATCCAGATGGCACCTGACCCTACGTCCATGGTGGATATTCTATTAAGGAATAACTTTGGCAGAGTTTCTGCTTACAAGTTGTTGGCCTCCTTTCTTCTAACAAGGCAATCCTATTCATAGAGGAAGGAGGAGTTACATGCATTAATTACAAGTTATAAATGTGTTACATCAAGCTATAAATGGAAAAGAGAGGAAAAGGGCTACAATTCAGCAAATGCAGAATGTAGGCTACTGGGTAGGCCCCTACGATCGACTGTAGACTGAGAGACTGAGCCTGTCAGCATCTGTTACTTGATGTCACTGCGCTTGGCGAGGTACCGGGCACCCTGAGTGGGGAGTTCTTGGCTTGAGGGCATCGTGGGACTGAGCAAGGTGTTGGGTGGCTTTCTCGCTGGATTGCTGGGTCGCTGCTCAGAGGATGGAGCTGGGATAACCTTGTAGGGACACTTCTTACTGGGCGAAGCAAAACTTCGCTGAGTGCTCCTGATGAGGTAAAGGGCATGCTACCCTTGGGTCTGCTGTGACTTTTCAAGACCATTTTTTGTATATAACAGATTTAAATTATATCTTCTCAAAAGTTGTTCTCAAAATCCTCAGTCTATAAATCTAAATTTGATCTGCAAGAACAAGCAATATGATCAAGTCTTCAGATTACCTTCAGGAAACTCCTTAAGATTTAATCTCTAATACTAGTGGTGATCCATATGGACCAATTTGATTCAAAGCTACCACTAAGTTCACATAACAAGTATAGTAGGAAAATCAACCACTCAACTTTAGATGTACTAGCTCCAAAACAATCACGAATTCACTTAAGCAGGGTTGGTGTTTGAATGCAAAGAGAAGATGAGAAGTGAGATCACATAGAGAAAGTTGAGTGCAAAACACTTTCACTAAGGTTGTATTGGTGTGTTGTTACACACTTGTGTTTTAGGATTGGCATCTCAATCCTTTAAATAAAAAAGATTGGAGCACAAACAAGAGTGAAGAGCAAGTATGATTGGCATAAGAGCTAGGGTTTCCCCTTGCTCATGCCATCCATCTATTAAGTGGATGGGCTACATGTTAATGTAGCTCTCTTGCCCCAAGAAGTCCATGCTCTTTATTTGGGTTATAATGAGTCCAAACTCATTGACTTTATGCACTTTATTTTGTTTCCAATAGCCTTCAAGCACTTTTCTATGAGTCTAAACTCACAAACTCTCTTATGTAATCATTCTCTAATTGCTTTGATTAATTAAAACAACTTTCTAAGTGAGGAAACATCCTTCACTTATGATCTCCTCTAGAGTTAATATAAATGTTCTAATAACATTCAAATATCAATATTGGGAATTAACTACAATTTAATAATTATAATCTCAATTAGAATTATTAAATCATTGATTAATTAACACTTCTAATCACATTAGAATATTTTATTAATGATTTCAAATTTCCATGATGTTCACTAATTTAACTCTTGAATTCAGAATATTTTGCATTCAAACTTTTCCTTTAACTTTAGGTCAAAAAGATTCTATTGTGTGTGACCTTTTAACTTTTGATGCATGTTGACAATGAATTTATATACTATTGATGGTGGATTTTAGTTTAGTCCCAAATCCAGCCAACCAGAAGAGTTCTAAGGACTCAAACTATAATCCAATTAAACAAACAAAGAAAAGAGAAGACAGAGAGGAAGAACAGCAAGAGCACAGAAGAATTTTTAATGTGGTTCAGCTAAAGAAGGATAGCACCAATCCCTAAGTCCACAGTAACTTTTATTAATTTGAAGAAATTTCTATGGAGTTTTAGTTTAGTTTTCTAGGCCTCCTCTTACGATGATCTCCCTTCTCTTATTTATAGGGGCTAGGAGGTTACAAATGTAATTTTACAAGTTGTAATTCTATTACATCAAAATAAGTGTACAAGATAGATTAGACTACTGTAAAATAACTTCTATAGGCTGTTGGCTGATTTTTGTAGATTACTTTTTGTGGATGGGCCCTACACGCTACTTCTTGTAGATTGGTTCCATAAGCCAAGTTTGAATGGGTGCCTGCTTTAGGTTTACCCTCAATGGGCCCTTAGTTGGGTGATATGCCATGTCCATGAGCTAGGACTCTTGGTCTAGAGCTATTGCTGGCCTTCGGTCAGCAAGGTCAAACTCACAAGTTTACCCTTGGTGATGCGAGCTCGCATAAAGCGAGTTATTGGCTATGTGAGCCAAAACTTGTCCCTTAACGAGCTGGGGCTTTTGCCTTATTTTGTGCTTGTGTAGCTGGTGATCTGATGAGCTTAGCTTTTTTCTCATTTGGACTTCTGCTATTGGCCCTTTGTCAGCCCATTTCAAGCAGTATCAAAAAATACCCATGACATTAGCCCCCCAACTCTTAGCTCGCTTCGTGGGTTAGGAGTTGTAGTTCCACTGGCAAAAGGCTTTATTTGTGGATTACCATGTAGTCAAAGTCTTCGATCAGCCTGTCATTTCATCTATTTTAGGTTATATCTCTTACTATACATGCTTCATAGCCATTGGCAAGCCTACCTTGTCTTTTTTCAAGCCATTTAATGCAAGAGTGGTTGGGATGTTCTTTAGACTTTTCGGTGAGACCAGGCTAGTCTATTTAAAGCATGGGAAGTTCTTCTTCCTTCTTCATTAAGTGATCTGATGGGCACCTTAGACAAGCCTCCCATACTTCTAATGGTCTACCTTTTCGGTGAAACGTGTATGGTCTGCCATATAGGAAGCCTTTATGGGCAATCCTTCTTCAAGGATTTTGAGAGATCTTGTATAGATCTTAGATTATTTCCTCACAATGATTCCATGGGGTTTTGCCTTTCTAACCATATCTACTAGCTTCTTTTGAATTTTTAGTGCTAGGTGGAGAGCTGGAAAGGAGTTTTGAACTAAGGGGCAGCCAAAAAAAGATTAAGGAGTAGATGTGGCCACCGGTCCTCCTGCTGGTGCTAGTTGGAGTTCTTCCCCAAGAAGGCAGTCTTCTTTCAAGAATGTAATAGTCATCAACTTTTTCTATTTTGATTTGTATTTTGACTCTTTTTGATGTAAATTTACCTCATTGAATGAGGCTTTCAATGAATGAATTTTTTCTTCATGATTCTTGCTTTTTGTGTTTGAATATTTTGCATATCACATATGATAATGTTAATCTCTGCAAATCACAGTAAAATAAAATATTTGAATAGCCACTCAATTATACTTCTTTGTGAGCAATGAGTTTGGCCATCGAGGTGCCTTGATAGCAAGTAATATATAGGTAGGCCGCATGAAAGTTGTGCCTAGTAGGAAGTTGCATGCATGCTATGAATGATAGATTACATGATAGCTGTGAACATTAAGTCACATGAGAGCTGCAAGCATTAAGTCACATGAGAGCTATGAGCATTAGGTCACATGAGAGTTACAAGCATTAGGTCATATGAGAGTTGCAAGCATTAAGTTCCATGAAAGTTGTGCTTTACAAGCCATGCCATGACAATCTTGTTGTTCAATGGGCATTATAAGTTTATCTTTGCCAGCAATCTTGTTGCTCAATCTCACAGCAATCTCATTGCTCACTGGGATAACAATCCCATTGCTTAATCTCGCAGCAATCTTGCTGCTTAGTGGAATAGCAATCTCATTGCTCAGATCTATAACAGTCTCATTACTCAGTGAAACAGCAATCTTGTTGCTCAGTTCCAAAGCAATCTTGTTACTTAGTGGAACAACAATCTTGTTGCTCAGGCAGGATATGAATGGCTCTACCGATAGTCTTGCCACTCAAGTAGGAGAGAAGTTTATTCTTAGAACTTTCATGACTCAATGAACTTATAGCTATAGCTAGAATGAGTTTATTTTAGTGCCTCCATGCCTCAGCTCATGAGTTGGCAATGAACTTAGAATGCAAGGCGTCTCAACTAAAAAGTTGGTGATGGAATCGAGCTTAGTTTTATCAACACAATAACTTTCATTTTATATAACATCTTGCTAAAGACTGGCAAACAAAAAAATTCAAAGGGCTTTTTTAGCCTCTAAACATCATTACAGCATCAAAATATGGTCCTAACCAAGGGGCCCTATTTGTGATCAGCGATCCACTGGGGCTATTGAGGTTACTACTTGAAGGGTCGAACCATGTATTCTTGTAGGTGGTCTCTTTTGATGAGGTCCTCTATGGCATCCATAAGTGCCTAACATTTTAAGGTGTTATGTTCGACCTCGTTGTGGTAGGCATAGAACCTACTTATGTCACTAAACTTGTTAGGGGCCCTCAAAGGTTTGGGCTTCCTAAAATCTTCTCTATTTCTTTCTATGGCAAAGATCCTATTTTGAATGTTAGATAGGATGCTCTAGCTTTCATGGCGGCCTCGATGTTGAGGTTGCCTAATTCTCTCTTTCTTCACAAGCTGGATGCTGGGGTCAGCCTTTTGACTCTCATCGCTCCTCTTCTTGCTTTGAGTGGAGCCATTTTCATCGTCCTCTTGCTTGGAATTTGTGGCAAAAGTTTCATCCCATATGATTTGTTTGGCAGGTCATTCATAAAATTCAGCTAGATCTCTTATCAAGGACTTATACAAGATTTTATACAGCTTTCTGTCCTTGCAGAGTCTCATGGAGATTGCTATTAAGATATTTTCCTCTAAAGGATTGTCTACAGAATTGGCTTTGAGTCTACACCTGGCAATGTAATCCTTCAGTAACTCATGCTTTCATTAGAAAATCAAGGCAAGGTGGCAAGAAAGTGTGAGCTATCTTTTCAAAGCTTGGTATTGATCCATAAATCTCTTCTAGCACTCTTCCTAACTAGTAACGCATTGAGCTAGAAGGCTTCTGAATCATGTTCAAGGTATGCCTCCTAATGTACCTAGGAAGACATGACATTTAACCAAAGGATCAATTGTTTGAAGGTCCATCTAGACATTGAACACATCTAGGTGGTTGCATGGATCACTATTACCATCGTACAGTAGAATCGCAAAGAGTTTAAGTTTATGAGGGAGAGGTTGTGCTTCAATTTCTTTGGAAATGGTGAGCTACCCTCATCATAAGCTTGATCATCTTGACCTCAAGTGCATTCCTCTAGTCACTTTAGCCTCTTGAATAATTCTTTTATCTCTGGGTCTCGGGAGTAACGACTTGAAGTATTTCCCTGGCTGGACCTATTTGAACTCTCAACTTGATGCAAGCCCCTAAGTCATTGACTATCACGATTCTCATGTCTTTGGCGAGCTCTTGACTTTATTCATTGATTGGTAGAGCGAGTTGAGTTAGAGTGCCAATGCGTCTACCTGGTCAACTTTTTGTTCTAGGCTCTTTCACTTAACTATTAAAGTTATGCAGCGATCTCAGCTTGTTTTTTGTGCACCCAGGGCTTATGCTTGCGTTAATACTTTAATTGCTTCTACTAACTCATGCTTGCATCAATACTTTAACTGCATCTGCTAACTCTCTTACCGTATTCTCAAATGTTTACTGGAGTTAGAGACCTGTCTGCACCTCATTTGTTTTGAGAGCAGCAGTAGGCTGGCAGTGGGTTTCAGGATGTGAACTGGTAGTGATGCTAGTAACGGGGGCACCTACTGGTTAATCAACTGGATTGTTTAAGCTTCTAGGGCTTCTTCCTTCTCTAGCCATTGTAGCTAAAAAGAAGATCAACCAAAGTGCAGATGAGTCCTCACAAATGGTGCTAAAATGTTGATAGTGGATTTCAATTTGGTCCCAAATCTAGCCAACTAGAAGAGTTCTAAGGACTTAAATTACAATCCAGTTGAACAAACAGAGAAAGGAGGAGATGGAGAGGAAGAACAGCAAAAGCACAGAAGAATTTTTAACGTGGTTTGGCTAAAACTGGGTAACACCGGTCCCTATGTCCATGGTAACTTTTATTTATCTAAAGAAATTTCTACAGAGTTTTAGTTTAGTTTTCTAGGCCTCCTCTTATAGTGATCTTCCTCCTCTTATTTATAGGGGCTGGGAGGTTACAAATATAATTTTACAAGTTGTAATTCAGTTACATCAAAATAAATGTACAAAACAGCCTAGACTACTACAAAATGACTTCTGCAAGTTGCTAGCTGATTTCTGTAGATTGCTTTCTATGGATGGGCCCTACACACTGGTTCTTGCAAATTGGTCCCACAAGACAAATCTGAATGGGTGCCTACTTCAGGTTTACCCTCAACAAGCCCTTAGCTGCACAAAATGGCACATCCGCGAGCTAGGACTCCTAGTTTGGAGTTGTTGCTGGCCTTCAGTTAATGAGGTTGAACTCGCAAGTTTGCCCTTGGCGATGTGAGCTCATGTATAGTGAGTTGTTGGCTATGGGGCCTAGGACTTGTCCCGTATCGAGCTGGGACTTTTGCCTTACTCTGTGCTTGTGTAGCTAGCAATTGATGAACTTAGCTCTTTTCTCATTTGAACTTCTACTATTGGCCCTTTGCCAGCCCATTTTGAATAGTACTGAAAAATACCTATAACATATACAAACTCAATTAAATTAAAACTCTTTTTAATTCAAACATAATTTTCATAAATTGTTCAAATAAAATCATAAATTATAATTGGCTTCTAGCAAAGCATCATGACCACCCAAATGCTAGGAATAGGTTTGTGGAAATCAAAACATTTTTGTGATAAGGTGTTAGTGTGTATTTCAATCCATTCATCTCTTGATATTCAAATTGGACTTAGGGTATGGTTAAAGTGTCAATCCTAAGTTGAACATATAATTATAACTACATGTTTGACTATGTGCTATCTCACAATTAATTATACATAAAATTCCATTTATGTATGAATCAATACATAGGCCTATGATCACAAGTGTCAAAACATCTTTTGAATATTTTTCCTTGTTACCAAGGAGGATGAATTCTCTCTTGACCAATCACTACTTTCATTTACTTCACAGTGCACCCAAAATTATTTGTATCTATTTTTTAAGAGTACAAGCCTAGAATAAATCAAAGTAGACAACTCTATACATAAGATATTATGTTAATCTCAAGTTTAAAGATCACTTACACTACTTTTCTCATGAAAAGTCTATTGACACATAGTAACATTCCATATGGTTTCTATTGGCAAAATTGAATCGAAGCATATCCAAAATGCTAATCATATGCATAATGTATGTGCAGTGAAAATTTTAAAATTTTCCCAATCCTAGATCATATTATTTACAAATTAATTTATAAGCAAGGTAAAATTTAAATCAACAATTTAAATTATATCTTCTCGTGAGTTGTTCTTGAAATCTTCAAATAAATCTTAATTTGATCTTCAAACAATTCCATAAACTCTCCAATCAGCCCTATGATCAGATCTCTCGGATTGTCTTTAAGCAACTCCTTCAGATTTGATCTCTAACATCAGTGGTGGATACACCTAAACCAATTTGATCTAAAGCTTCTACCAAGTTCACATAATAGGTAAAATGGAAAAATCAACTGCTTAGCTTAAGAGATGCTAGCCGTCTAAGGAATCACAAATTCACTAAGGAAAAGTTGGTGTATGAGTACAAAAAGGAGATGAGAAGTGAGATCACACAAAGATTTGGCGCATAACGCATGTACTAGGGCTGAATTGATGTATGTGCTTTGGTTCGATTTCTCTTCTCTTTAAATTGAAGAGTTTAAAATACAAGCAAGAGTGATGCACAAGCTTGGGTTACCCCATGCTTGTGCTGTCCACTCACCAAGTGGATGTCTTGCATGACAAGTGAGCTCATTTGGCCTAAAGAGTCTATATTCCTTAACCTCATGCTCCTTCTTTTGTGTCCAACAAGCCTAAACACTTTCTTATGAGTCCAAACTGATAAGCTCTCTTATGTAATCATTCTCTAAATGTTTTAACTAATTTAAAATAATTTCTATGTGAGGAACTATTCCTCTTCTCAAAATCCACTCTAGTGTTAATATAAATTTCTATAACAATTAAATATTAACAATGAAAATTTACTACTATTTAATAATTATAATCTCCAATAAAATTATTAAATCTTTGATTGATTAATACTTCTATTCA
>JANHAO010023131.1:0-11985 GCA_026873985.1 Saraca asoca
AAGATGAAAACCAAATGTGACTGTGAATCATCATCGTCTTCTTCCTCTGAATCTAGTGACAGCGAATGCGGAGAGGTGGTTAACACGAACAGCCTGAGAGTTGCTATTGCCCCACCACCAACATCAGACCAGTTGCACCCGCCTGCACCAGCGGCTACCACACTAGTGATATATTACAATATTTCTGGAAAATTCATATGTGATATATTAGTGGAAAATTCAGAGATATGGAAAGTGAATTTACTTTGGCTGTCCCATTGTGTGATTTTTTTTTATTACTATATTTTTTACTATATTGGTTATATTTTTTACTACATTTTGTTGCTGCATTTGTTGTTGTATATGTTGTTGTATAATAACTTATTTTAATTTTATTTTACAGCCATCAGATGCAGGAAGTGGATATGTTACAGATGCAAGACCTTCTTCCCATGATAGTCGTGACTTATAGGAATTTAAATCCTTCAATTATTAGATTATATACAGTTGTTTAATTCGAATGTTTGACAAACAAATGTTTAAATATTTATTATTAATATAAAATACGTATTTAATTTCATTGAATATATATATTTATTATAAATTATTCTTGTATTAGTATAATAGATAAAGAAATTAACATAGGAAAATAATATTGTATTTAACGACGATTTTTTAAAAAATTGCTATTCACTACAGCGAAAAAGCGTCACTAAAAATAATTTAAAAAAATTATTAAAATTATTGTTAAATAAAATGTAAAATTGTCATTACAAATAATTTTTTTAAAAAAAATTTCCTGTGAAAATCGCTGTTAATTATAAGAAAAAATTGTAATTAATTTTTTTTTAATTTTTTTTTGTAAAATTGCTGCTAAATACAGTGTAAAATCGTCGTTAAAATTATTTTTTTTTAATTTTTTTTGTAAAATCGTCGCTAAATACAATGTAAAATCGTCGCTAAAATTATTTTTTTTTTGTAAAATCGTCGTTAAAATTAATTTTTTTTTTTTTTTGTAAAATCGTCGCTAAATACAGTATAAAATCGTCGCTAAATACAAAATAAATCGCCGCTAAATGAAAATGAAACTACCATAGAAAACAAACAAAAAAATTATTTCAACTGACGCTAAATTCAGAGAAACCGCTGTTATATACAACCGTCGCTAAATTTAAAAAAACTGCCGCTATTTTCAACCGCCGTTAATTTCAAAAAAACCGCCGTTATATACAGTATTTCTGGCGTTTTCACAAACCGCCGCTAAATGTAGATAAAACTGCCGCTAATTTCTCTCGACGCATGAATTTCTAACGGTTTTAGAAACCGCCACGAAGGTTGTTAGCGGCGGTTAAAACCGCCGCTAAATACTTAATTTTTTGTAGTGTATGGATCCCAGACTATGTCCTCTCGGCCCCGCAATGAGACAATTGTTCAACCAGCCAAGCTCCTGAGGCTTCTTGGCCAGATTCCTTTAGGAGGAACAGGTGGTCAAAGATGAAGGGATGTAGCATTGCCACTCATTATGCATTGGAAGAAGAAAGTTACGATGTGTGATCCCTAATAAACTAAAGCGCGACCTTTCGTGGTTGACCTTTCTTCTTAGTCATAGGTTTTTTTCTTTGTATTTTGCTCAGTCTATATCCAAAGCTTTATGATGTACATCTACCTCATTGAGGTCTTTCAAAGAATAAAATTACTTTTCTACAATTTCTGTTTGTTGTTGTTATTTTCTTTGGCAAATGTTCTGGTCTGAACCATCTGAGCGACTTGTGCGAAAAATGACGTGAGTTGTAAGCGATCTCATGCTTGGGCTAATCTTGTGGCCAAATACTTAAGTGCGCATGAGAGCTACGACTTAATTGAGTTTGCATGAGAGCTGTGAAATTGATAAGTGAGCGATCTTATGCTCAGGCCAATCTCGTGGCCAAATAGATAAGTGACATGAGAGCTGTGACTTAATTAAGTTCGTATGAGAGCTGCAAAATTGATAAGTGAGCGATCTTGTGCTTGGGGCAATCTTGTGCCCAAATAAAAGGTGACCGATCTTATGGTCGGGGTGATCTTATGCCCAAAGGGTGAGTTTATTTTAAGCATTTCCATGCCTCAGCAAGCCCACAACTTAACTGGCATCAGTGAGTATTTTTAGTGTCTCCACATCTCAACAAGCCCGTAACTCAACTAGCATTAATGAGTATTTTTAGTGTCTCCACACCTCAGCGAGCCTGCAGCTCAACTGGATCACAGATTATAGTCAGTATGAGATAGGAAATCCCCTAAAAGGTCTACAATATGTCAACCACATGTGCACTGTGGCGGTCGCTAGCACTGTTGGAAGAGAACTCAATATCAGTGGTTGTATTCAAAATGTTTATACAATTTTACAAATAAATACAAGAGTTCAAAAGATTGTTCTAATAGTAGGGGATCACTCCTACTCGGTGTCCCACCAAGATGATCCATGCTATTACTTGGAAGGCTGCACAACGTAATCATGCAAACGACCTCCCTTGATGAGATCCTCGATGGTGTCTCGCATTGCCCAGCATTCCAAAGTGACATGCCTAAACTCGTTGTGATATGCATAGAATTTTCCTCGATTGAGCCTGGATTTGCTAGGAGCCTTCAAGGGTGGAGGCTTTCCGAAGTCCTCTTTGTCCCTTTCCATTACAAAGATCCTGTCCTAGGTGTCCGATAAAATGTTGTAGGTGCTATGGCGAGTTTGGAATAGGGGTCATTCGTCTTTGCTCTTTTTGACGAGCTGACACTTGGGGTTGTCATTTCCATTCCCACGACTACTTCTTTTCTTGCTCCGAATTAAGCTACTCATTTCAATTTTTTGCAAGTCAAAAGTCTCATCCCACCTGACTTGTTTTGAGGCGCACTTGTAAAATTCACCTAGGTTACTGACTGGGGACTTATACAAACTTTTGAATAGCTTTCCATCCTTGTGGAGACCCGTTGAGATGGCAGCTAGAATAGCCTTATCTAAGGGCTTCTTAGCATTGTTGACCTCACGCCTAAAGCGAGTAATAAAATCTTTCAACATTTCCTGCTTCCCCTGGAAGATCGTGGCGAGATGACATAGGGGCACAAGTTGCTTCTTCAATGCCCAATATTGGTCTAGGAATTTCTCCTGACACTCTTCCTAACTGCCAATGCTGTGAGCTGAGAGACCTTTAAACCACATTTGAGGGACTTCGCCCAAAGTGGTGGGGAACACACGACATCTGACTAAGGGGCTGTAGGCTTGAAGATCTATCTAGATATTGAACAAGTTCATATGGTTATGTGGGTCGCTATCTCCATCATATAGCGGGATGACTTGAACTTTAAGCTTGGACAGAAAAGGTTCCTCCATGATCTCTCTGGAAAAAGGGGTTCGTTCCTCAAAGTGACCCTGGTCATTTTGAGCTTGAGGGTGCTCCTCCAAATGCTTGACTCTTTGAAGGATGCCTTCCAACACGACGTCTAAGCCCCCCAGTCCTTGGCTAGGGACCCAGTGGTTTAGCTCATTGTCCTGACCAAATAGATGGCAACGTGAAGTCTGCTCCTGGTTAGCTTTACCGGACCGTTCAACCTCAGGCACAATAGTTTCAGCTCGTACTTGCACAATCTGGGCCTGTGTCTGCACCAGTAGTGTGACTGTTTTGGCTAGCTTTCCCATCATGCACTCAAGTTTTTCCTGGCATTGAAGTCAGGTTTGCGGTCTGTCAGCACTATTAGCGACGAGAACCGATTGTACCGAACTCGTTGGAGGGATATCGGTAGCTATTCTGATGACAGTAGTAGTTGACAAGTCTGTTGCCGAAACATGACCATCAGAAGGATGGTATTGTGCATTTGAGGCTCTGGTAACTCTTCCCTTGGCCATTGCAATGGGAATGAACCAAAATAGGCAAGATCCCCACAAATGGTGCCAAAATGTTGACATCAAATTTTGATAATGGCCCAAACTCCGATCAATAGGGGGATTCTAACGGGATCTCTGACCTCAAACTGGTTCAAAAATATGGTGGGATAGAAGAATAATCAAAGAAGAAGGGAAGAGCAGAGAAGGAAACACAAGATTTAATGTGGTTCGGCCAAATTTGGATATCATCAGACCCTACATCAATGGTAGTGTGTTATTAAAGGAGTATCTTTACAATGTTTGATCTCTGTTTTTGGCAGAGTTTCAGTATGGGATTAGTTTGCCTTCTTTTTCTTTTTTTTTTTATAGAAGGGCTCCTTCCCTTATATTTATGGAGGGGAGGAGGCTACAATAGTAATTACATATGCAGTAAATCTATTACATCAGCATTTAATATTTAAGATAGAATACACAGACCAAATCTCTACTTTCAGCTACTATAGCCATCCTCTACAGGTGGCCTTATTCGACCATTGGAACGGGATATAACTTAGTCTTCCTATCTGGTGAGCTTCAAGTCGCTGGGGATATGTCTTAGTCTTCCTGTCTGGCGAGCTTCAAGTTGATGGTTTTGTTTCGCTAGTCAGGTCGTTTAGTCTGTGTGTCCATTCTTCAAAATGGAGAAGCCAAGCTCGCTATTTCGTACATGACCTCAGCCCAATGAGGCTGCCTCAACCCAATGGTAAGGCAATCTGAATGCTTCTCGAGCTGGTCCCTTTGCCGCTCTCGAGCTGCTCGCAGGCTTTCTCGAGCCAGACTAATTTTTACATATAACAACTTCTAAATACATATTGTAAAATAAAATATTTTGTTGATTGAGCATTTTTGAAATTTTTGAATCCATTAGAAATTCCTTTAGAGAAACTCCAAGTGCAATTGTAATTAGAATTATATCTGCTGGAGTAATAAGGAGAGCATTTCTGATGGAAGAATAAGGTGTATAATGATGACTAATATTTATTAGGTAGGGTTGCCTTTAGGAATTACCCTTTAGATTCCAATTATATATAGAAATTTAGATTTTTTTCTGATACTTGATTACTAGAGAATTATGAAAGACTTTAATGATTTCTTTTAGTTTATATTATGATGAGTATTTCTCAAAATATTATACTTTGCATATTAATTTTTAACTTGTTGATTAATATATATATTGAGTTTGATTCCCTTGATGAACTACAATTTCTATTTTATAGAATGTTTATATATTAATGGTTACATTCCCATACATTCCAGTAGGTTGTGTACACTGTGTTATCTGGGCTTCTATGGTCTTTGTTTTGTTGTAAAGGTTGTGTGTAAAGCATGTAGCCCTCATTTGTTGTTCTAGTCTAGTGCATAGGTCTGAAAAATAGAGGAAAATTTGCTAGATTTTCATTAGAATCCGATAAAATATTTGATAATTATGACTATGTTGATTAGGTGTCCTTACTCCTTAAATGTCTTATACATGTCTAGTTGTGTTACATGTAAGAGGTGTGTCACATCAAAGATGTTATTACATTATTAGACTTGTAGAGGGTTTCTTAACAATGACTTTCTATACTAGTCACATGCCATGGATTGGGGCATGACAAAGTTGGAATCAGAGCCAGGTTTAGAGTCCAGGTGCATGATTAGGGGCCTTTAACTACCAAATTGAGATAAATGTATTGAGTTCATATTAGTGCGCCTAGAAGCACAAAACATGAATAAGGATATGTTGATACCTACTCCATGAAATATGTTGAAAAATCTCTACAATTCCTAAATCTTTCAATTCTATTTATATACATATATGCATCTTGCCTAAACAAATCCTTCCATTTGATAATAAAGAAATGTTGCCCAGGACTAGATCTTTGGCTCATATTAGATGCCAATCTAAAGAAGCATCTGAGAGAGCTTCACATGAGCCATATTCTTCACCATCACTACCTCAGGGCAGAGGTAGAGCTAGAGGCCAAGGCTGTGCTAGGAGCCAAAGTGGGGTTGCATATGAAGAAGTGTAACCAAAGACTTTCCAGCTTAAAATAGATACTCCTTCCACTTTTGGAGCTTCAACTAGCCTTTCAACTTTGGATGCCCTAGCGTGGGCCAAAATTTTACAAAAAAACCATAAATGAGTTCGTTGATGAAATAACCTAACAAAGACTTCAAAGACAGCGATAGAAAGGGCCAGAAATACTAGTACCACCACCCCCTCCACCTCCTATAGGGCCAACCCCTACGAACTTTGAAAATTATTTTTAATAGTTTCAAAAGCTTAAGCCTTCCCATTATTTAGGCATTAGGTTTTTTATTGAGCCTCTTCTAATTCTGGACCAGATTGAGTAGTTGTGGTGGGTCCTTGAGTGCTCAAAAGATAAGTCTAATGGGATTCTAGTTAGATAGATCTACTACAGATTAGTATCGGGGTTGGGAGAGTCATGGATCAATAGGGGAAAGAGCAAACATGTGGGAAATGTTTCATATAGCTTCCCTATAATAATTCTTTCCAAAGGGACAATGATATGTTAAATTGTAAGAATTCAACAATTCGAAACAAAAAAAGGTTGATAGTTTCTGAGTATGCTACCCAATTTCTCTACCTATCTTAGTTTGCAAGACATATGATCCTTACAAAAAGGGACAAGGCCAAGAGATTCATTGATGGCCTTAATGACAATTACTTTAATGTTATTCAGATTTCTAAGGGCACTACATATAAACAAGTGTATAACTGAGCTATAGAACTAGAAGTGAGATTTGTGGAAAGGAAGAAAGAAAGAGAAGCTCAAAGCAGTACAAGAAAGAGATCAAAATTTGAGGGTGCTAGTGGAGATTCTAGAAGACTATCATCCTTGACTTCTAGTGCACCTCCCTCATAGGGGCTTAAAGTGCAGTTTCCCCTATGAGACCCAAGCAGAGGTAATCCAAGTAGAAGATTAGCAGGTATCACATCTTCGAGTCATTACCCTTCTAAGGGATCTAGTTCTACTTATCCTACTTTCGTTAAACCTGAGACATCAGAACCATGTCAGACCCGCGAGAAAATTCATTCTGGAATTTGCAAATGGTAAACTAGAGCTTGCTTTAGATGTGGTCAGATGGGCCATATGGTGAAAGACTATCCTTACCTAATAGTCCTACTTAGTAGCATTAGGGCCACAGATCTACAGTGTCTATAAGACCCCCACCATCTGAGTTTTGTGGGAGAGGGGGAAGTAAAGGATCTTTTAGTACAGGTCAAGGTAGTGTAAATGGAGCTATTGCAAGAGTATATGCTTTAACTAGGCAAGACATCTTGCCCTTTAATGCAGTAGTTTTAGGTATTTTATCAGTTGATTCTATTCTAACTTATGTGCTATTTGATCCAGGTGCAGCCCACTTGTACATCTATACCTATCTAGCATTACGACTTGTTAAACCCCGACTCCTTTTAGAATCACAATTGTCAATATCTACTCTTTTGGGTCAGACATTAATTGCTTGTGATAAGGTATCTTCTTATGAAATTAATGTGTGTGGGACTATTTTACCTACTAATTTGATTATGCTCAATATGGTTAATTTTGATGTTATCTTGGGCATGGATTGGTTATCAACACATCATACATGTGTTGATTGTCACAATAAATTGGTTAGTTTCATATACCAGACAGAGATGACCTTTTGCTCCAAGGAGACAAGAGTGATGTTCCTGTTAACCTTACTTCCACCATAAGTGTTAGAAAAATGATAAGGAAAAAACGTGAGGCATATTTGGCCTATATCGGAGACACAGAACAAGTAGAGCAAAAGGTAGAAAATGCATCAGTGGTTCGTGAGTTCTTAGATGTCTTTCCTAAAGAGTTACCTGGAATGCCATGAGAACGAGAAGTTGAGTTTTGGATTGACATTGCTCCTAAAATTGATGCTATTTCTATTCCACTAAATTAGATGGCACCAACTAAATTGAAAGAATTGAAAGTGCAATTGCAAGACTTAGTGGACAAAGGTTTCATTTGGCCCAGTACTTCACCTTGGGGAGCTCTTATGTTATTTGTAGAAGAAGGATGGAACCTTGAGGTTGTGTATTGATTATAGGCAGTTAGATAAAGTCATAATGAAAATAAATATCCACTTTCAAAAATTCATGAGTTGTTTGATCAACTCCAAGGTGCTCAATACTTTTCTAAGGTCGACTTGCATTCAAACTATCACTAGTTAGGAATCCAGAAGGAAGCTATTCCAAAAATTGCTTTTTCACACTCGGTATGATCACTATGAATTTTTTATGATGTCTTTTGGATTGACTAATGCTCATATAGGCTTCATGGACCTGATGAGCAAGGCTTTCTGACCTTTCCTTGATCAATTTGTAATGTTTTTTATCGATGCTATCTTAGTGTATTCCCATGGTGACCAAGCACATGAGCAGCACCTCAGAATAGTTTTGCAAACTCCTAGAGAACATCAGTTGTATGCCAAATTTTCAAAATGTGAGTTCTGGTTATCCGATGTAACTTTTCCAAGATATGTGGTTTCCAAGGAAGGTATCAATGTAAATGCCAAGAAGGTGGAAGCGGTCCAAACTTAGCCCAAACCCACCTCAATGACTGAAATTCATAGCTTTTTAGGTTTGGCTAGGTATTACTACCATTTTATGAAGGATTTCTCTCAGATTTCAACCCCATTGACAAAGTTGACCTAAAAACATGCAAAATTTGTGTGTTTTGATTCCTGTGAAGCAAGTTTTCAATGACTCAAGGAGTGTTTGACTATGGCACCAATGCTGTCATTACCTAGCAATGGTGGTAACTATATTGTTTATTGTGATGCGTCCAAGATTGGCCTCGGATGTGTTTTAATGTAGCAAGGTAAAGTTATAGCCTATGCATTATGGCAACTTAAGAAGCATGAACAGAATTATCTTACTCATGATTTGGAGATGACTATGATGGTGTTTGCATTGAAGATTTAGCACTATTATCTTTATGGTGAAACATGTGAGATTTATATTGATCATAAGAGTTTGAAGTATATCTTTAAGCAAAAAGACCTGAACCTAAGGCAATGTCACTAGATGGAATTGGTAAAGGATTATAATTGCTCTATCTTATATCATCCAAGCAAAATCAATGTAGTAGCTGATGCTTTGAGTAGAAGTCAGTAGGGAGTCTTACTTATATTGATGTTCACAGGGGACCAATCATTCAAGAATTGCACAAGGTGGAAGCCCATAGAATCCAATTTCAAATATCAGAACCTGGGATACTTATGGCACATGTACAGGTGTAGTTTCCATTTGTTAACCAAATTATGACTACACAGGCACATGATGTGGATATAAACAAGTTGCTTGATAAAATGAAGAAGGAATCAAATTTGGGCTTAGCAAGAGATGATCGAAAAGCCTTAACTTATCATGGACAGATATAGATGCCTAAAATTACTAACCTGTGACTACAACTTATGCATATAGCCCACTCTTCATCTTATCTTATGCACCTTGGTAGCAACAAGATGTATCAAAATCTAAAGACAAGTTATTGGTGGGAAAGAGTGAAACATGTTATAGTAGATTTTTTCTCCTGATATCTCACATGTCTACAAGTGAAAGCTAAACACTAAAGACCTATATGTTTACATAAAAATTTCAGGATTCCTGAATGGAAGTGAGAAAAAGTTACCATGGACTTCCATACTAGACTGCTAAGAACTCCAAAGAGCTATGATTCTATTTGGATAATTGTTGATTGTTTGACCAAAAGTGCCCATTTTCTTCCAGTGAAAACCACTTATTCAACTCCCTAGTATGCCCAATTGTACCTAGATTGGATTGTGTCTCTTTATGGAGTTCCATGTCAATCATATCCAAATGAAGTACCTAATTCACTACATGATTTTGAAGATCCTTTCAAGAGGCCTTAGATTCTCAACTCCACTTTAGCACAGCCTTTCACCCTCAAACAGATGGACAATCCAAGAGGACAATTCAAGTTTTAGAAGCCATGTTTCGATTATGTGCTAGAATTTGAGGGTAGTTAGGAGTAATACCTTCCCTTGATTGAATTTGTCTATAATAATAGTTATCATTCTTCAATTCAAATAGCTTCTTTTGAAGCATTGTATAGAAGTAAATGCAGAACTCCAATTGGATGGTTTATGGTGGGAGAGACAAAGTTGCTAGGCCTAGACTTGGTTTAGGAGGTGAATAAGAAAGTCAAGATTATCACAGAAAAATTAATAATAGCTTAGAGCTGTCAAAAGTCTTATGTGGAGAAGAGAAGAAAGGACTTGGAATTCCAAGTGGGTGACCAAGTGTTTTTGAAAATATCACCCATGAAAGGAGTAATGAGATTTGTTAGGAAAGGAAAGTTAAGTCTCTGGTATATAGGTCCATTTTCCAAAATGAAGAGAATAGGCATTATGGCATATAAGCTAAACATACCTCTAGAATTAGAGAGTATTCATCCTATTTTTTATGTGTCCATGTTGAAAAAATGTCTTGGATCCCTCTCACCTCCTTCTAGAAATCCCAATTGAATTGGATAGTCATCTAACCCATGAGGAGTGTTTTATTGCTATCATTGACTGGCAAATTAGAAAACCCTACTCCAAGGAATATCATTCTATGAAAGTCTTGTAAGGAAACTATGGGAAAGAAGAGGTGATTTGGGAACTTGAGCTAATTATGAAGGACAAATATCCCCATTTGTTCAAATAGCTTATTGGTATAAACCGTCCCTTTTAATGTTATTAGAGCCTTATCTTTTGTAGTTAATCAAATATTTCATTTTGATCCTATACAACTCTGCTTATAGAATTTGTGGGTGAATTCTATTTATGAGGGGAGAATTTGTAACGCTTTAGCAAATGTTTTAAGCTAGTAGTAAGTTTATAACCTTGTATTAAAAGTTTATAATTTATTATTTAAAATACATTTTAATTGCTAGAAAAATTTTGAAATTTTTTTTCTAGGGTCAAATTGGAATTTTCCCTTGTATCTTTTTCTTTTTTTTTCTCTCTTTTCTTCTTTTTTTTCCTATTTTTTTCTTTTCCCAATGCAGAGCCTCTCTTTCTCTATTTCCTAAAAACCACAGCCTCTGATCTCCTTTTCTTCTTCTTTCCTTCATCTTTTCGGCAAGCTGACGATCCCTTTCTTCTTCTTTCCATTTCTCTGGCTTCCTTCCTTCTTCGACCAGCTCAATGGACCAGCTACTAGCTACTCCCTCCTCTTATTTCTAGTGTTCTCCAACTCAAAGTTAGGCTAGCTTTCCAATGATCTCTTCTTTAGTGGCTCTCTGGTCAACTTGCTACTGGCTCATTCTCTTCATCAATGACACCATCCCCTCCATTGGAACTGTTGAGATGGAGTTTTGAGGTCAACCCATACTACTCTATAGCTCCTCCATTTGGTAGCTCCTCTCCTCTGGCCAAGTCAGCTTCTTCTAACCAGGTTAACTCACTAGCCCGACTCATTTTCTAACCAGTATTGCTCCTCTCAAGCTACTACAAGGCAATCCATCTCCTTCCTTTCTTTTGGTTAGCTAGTGGTAAACCATTAGTACACTCTCTTGCATTTGATTTTTTCTTGATTTAATACTAGATTTAGAAAACTAATGGATTCTAACACTACCAGAAAAAATGTTTTTGGCAATCGAAATTAGCGATCGAAAAATTCGATCTCTAATTATGACTGATTTGTGACTAGTTTGCGGCTGATTGGCTAAGAAAAAAATTTTGCAGTATAGCGACCGAACTAGCCACCGAATATTCGATGTCTAGTATTTTAGTCACTGTGTAGTAGCGAATAGCTGCAATATATTTAGTCACTTTTGTGATCGAATATTTCGGTGGCCGTATTAGGTTTAGCCACTGAATTTTTTGGTCTCAATTTTGGAAGGACAAAATTAAAACTTCGTCGAACTCAGCCCCCCTTTCTCGACTCTAAACCTAATTTCATGTCTCTCACCCATCTCTCCTCTCCTGGTCGTCCGAAATCATTCTTAGGATCGATTGAAGGAGGCTCAATTCTTAGAATCGTTCGGATTCCGTTGAGACTATTAACTCGACTGAAGGAGGCTCACATCTGCGTTCTTCTTGTAAGCGTTTGGATCGTTCTTCTTGTCAAAATCTCATGCTTTACAAGT
>JANHAO010023132.1:0-11983 GCA_026873985.1 Saraca asoca
TGTCTTGCTGATGTGTATGAAGCCAATAGCAGACCTCTTATCCAATGCCACCATCACTTAAAAAATATTTCATTTTATTAATTAAGATAAAGATTTTGAATTAGTCTTAGAAACATTATTTGTCCAATTAATATTTTTTATTTTATTTAAGTGTTTCCCATGTTTGATTGATTCGTGGAGACTTTCTAAATTGGAATACAGCATTTTAATGGCAAATAATAGCGGGTCCATTATGCAGATAGACACTCAAATAATAGGTTTCCTAATAATTAAGTCTTGACGATGACTTTGAATATTTTAGGAAAGTTGAAAAACAAATGATTGGTTGGAAATTAATTAGTATAGTTGAATGTATAATTAAAGAATAAAATTTTGGAAGAAATTCGGTTTTTCTCATCTAAAAAGAGTTTAAAGAAATAATCTTTAAAATTGCATTAACTGAACATGTGAATGTTTGGAAAGTTAGATTAGATTGACAAAATCAATAATTTTGTCCCTAAAATGGTAAGATTTTAATAAATTAATTATAATAATTTTAAATAATATTTTATTTATATAATTTTATTTGTTTGTGTATATAATCTTATTTCTAAATAATACAATGTAAAAATAAGACTACATAAACAAAATATTATTTATAAATTATTACAAATATTTTTGTAATTTAAAAATTATTTTGACAATATCTTATTATTTTAAAATTGAAATTATTAATTTTATCCTTTTGCATGCTCAGAATAGCAATTGGCTTTGAAAAGTGAAATGCGTGGCTGAGGCAGATGCTTCCGGGAATGAAAACACGCTGATGATGAAAGTTGAGTGGACCAATCAAATTCTATTCCCATCATCTTTTTTTGACCGCTTAACCGATCGCATTTTAAGTCTATGTTGATGGATGGAATTTCTTATTTCTTATACTTTTTTAATACATTTTGGCATTTGTTAGCGTGTCATATAACAACTAAAACCCTAAATTTAGTTTTCCATCGAAGTTGACTCTTTTTTTTTTTTTAATGAGAAAGAAATATATAGATCATTGTTTTATAAGAATATTTTTTCACAATCCAATGTTCGATTCAGTTAAAATTGATTTTCAAATACAAAAGTGAAGTTAGACACTAAATTTTAGAAAACTAACTTACAATTTGATAATTTTTTTTTTATGAAAGATGTTATAATTTTTAGACACTAAATATAAGATTTCTTAACTTTAATGAAAATGATAAAAAAATAATTTTAAAAAAAAACTTGAGGGGCTTTATACGAGAATTTACCTTTATAGCCTTATTAAAATATTAAAATTTTTTTAAAAAAATATATGTAATCTTAAATTTAATTTGCTCTAAATTTTGATGTTTATTGATTATTCCCTAATAACTAGAGTAGTTTTATTTTGGTAAAACAATAACAAAACATATCAGATCTTAAATTATTGGAATATAACAGCTTACAAGCTTTGCCCCAATTGGAGACCTTTCTACCAAACTTTGAAGGTTGTAGTTATTGTTTTTTGCTAATACATACCTTCAAAGGTCCCACTCCCGCATTCACTTCTTGTTTGGATAAGGTCTCACCGGCAAAGGCAATAAGGCCGTAGGCCTAATATTCCCAAATGTCTTTAACCTACTAAGTAATCAAGTATATAACAATTGTAAGTGGGTGGAGGTTGTGGGTTACTAACTTTGTTTAATTCCATTTAAGGCCATCTCTAAAAGGGTCTAGTTTAGATTGGTTTCCATCTTGAATTCCTCAATCAGTACTCGGAATCATTGAAAAAATTACAATAATAATAATAATAATAAAATTATACTTTCATCCTCTAAAATTTATCTAATTGTATTCGTAATTCCTTAATTTTTATAAATATAGACTTAATTTTTTTTCATTTTCTTAAAATACAAAAGGTAAATATATATTTAGAATATAAAAAAAAGATGAATATTATTTTTAAAATATAAATAAATAAAGATTATTGAAGAAAATCTAAAAAAAAATATGAGGGTAATTTGCATATAAAAGATATAGTCTATTATGAGATTATCTAAACTGGCTTGAAAACGACGGCTAATTTGTCATTTTGTTTGTTAATGGCTAAACCCATTTGAGTCCTTTTCTTTTTTTTTTATAAAATCAACTTGGGTGTTTCCATATATGTGGGTCTAAAAAGTCATTAGGTAGATTATTATTATTATTATTATCTAATCTAATCTAAATGAGGGGGAATGCATGCAAACAAAATTATTTCATTATTTGGCTTAACAAAGTTCCATTGCTTGATTTTAACTTTGATAACGAGCTAATCCATTTAGATTAGATTAGATTTTCACGTTCATCCATATATTATATAGTGGGATTTCTCACCTATTCATTCTATCATGGTACTTGGCAAACTAATTACTACACCTTCAAATACATCAATTTTAATACAGTTCATTTATCAAATATTTCAAAATTAATTCTAATGATAAAAATATTTAAATTCAATAAATTCTATTTAAATTGATGAATATTTATTTAATAGATTAGATCCAAATTAGGATTATTATTTAATGATTTAAATTTAAATATAATTATTAAATATTTAACGATTTTTTGATTTCTTCTATGTATTATATAATTAAATCCATTTGAATAACATATTTTACAATAAAATAATTATTATCAATAAAAAATAATTTTATATTTTTAATAAAAAATTTATAATTATATTTTTTTTCATCCAAAAGAAGTCTTTGACAGATATTCGAATCAAATCTTATCAAAATTTTAATAGATTTGGAATCACATATCTTTGATGAGTTTAAATTGAATTTATCCAAATCTATCTCATTGTGATTAATTACCAGATTAAATGCACAGTCAAATGACAATATTCATAAATACATTAAAAGTCCTAACACAAAAATAATCAATGTATTTATCATTTTCCACAAGTAGTGCACCACCTTCCATCATATTCTTGAAGGGTAGGCGTTTAGTTTTTGACGCACTATTTTCACCTACAAATGAGACTGACATTAATGATTTACAAATATCCAAGCAAGGTCTCTAAAATGGCCAAGATAATTACACATTGGTACATACCGTGCACAATGTGCCATTTACTAACCTTCCTACTTTAAGTCAAATTTTGCTCATTGTTATTAATTGATGTTGCTCACAAGTTAAGAGAGTGTCTTCTTTTATTATTATTATTATTATTATTATTATTATTATTATTATTATTATTATTATAAGTTTAGATATGATGAAAAGTTGTAAGAAAATTATATTTTCCATGAATTCAGAGAGTCCATGACAACTAAATTACTAGAAAAGATATCATTGATAAAATTTATAAAACTCACAGTGATTATTTAGTATAATTATATTTATATTAATATTATAAAAAATATTGATACATGTTATATGATAATTGTCCGCATAAAATAGAGAATATAATTTATTTACAGATTAAAATATACTAGATTTTTTGTATTTTAAATTATGTGTATATAATATTTGATATTTAAAAATTTATATTTAATATTTTTATTTTAAGTTATGTATATTTCAATCATATTTATTTATTTTTACCTATAAATTTAAGGGATTTACTACATTTTAACTTATAAATAACATATATCACAAAAAAGTAGAAAATGTATAAATGTTATGTATTATTATTTTAATTTCTATTTAAATTACATATTTATGATAAAATATTATTATTGTCAATAAAATTTAGTGAATTTTAAATTATTTTAATTTTATGAATTATAAACATATCGACAAAAAGAAGTAATTTATTTGCAAATATTTATATAAAATGCACCATCCCAATATGAGTGAAAAATATCATGTATTAATTCTATTTTTTTATGATATATATTATTTATAAACTAAAATACAATAAATTCTCAGATTTATGAATAAAAAAAGAAAATACACATAATTTAAAATTAATATGAAATATATTATCTTAAAAAATAAAACAATTATATGCATACAATTGGCGATTTTTGGTAATGCATAAAAACCAAAAATCATTGCAAAACTCGCCTTGGCGTCTTGGAAACATTTTTAATCCAAATATAATACTGAGATTTTTAATGTCATTATTTATTATTTTATAATATATCAGAAATTTAATTTTTATTTTAAATTTTACTTAATTATAATATCAAACGATTAATTTATTAAAATATAATAAATAATAATATTAAAATTTTAATAATACAGTAAAATTATAAATATTCCTCCCAGGTACCCAGCTGGTGACGCCGGTTTGTGACTAACAAACGCAACAACGCAAGAATATTTGTCCACACCAAGGATCCTCAGTTACCCAATTCCAATGTCCATCTCGGGGCTTCGATCACGTACATTAGGAATTACGATAACCAGAAAGAAACTTTCTGAAACTACAGTGGGACCCAACTTTGTACGGACACCATTCACGATTGCCGTCGCGGATTTCGAGCGGCGCGTATGATGCAAACACAGATCTTTGCTAATTGCGACATCGTACATGTACTCTGTTCACCGTTGATGGAGGATAAGAGACACGTGGGTCCAGATGGGTGGGACACAAAGGGCTTAGGATATTGACACACGGCCAGACGTATCATCGGATGGTCGAAATTGGTCGACCGTTCTGACACAATCATCATCGGCTCGGACTAGACGGAGGAACCGACACTCTGACGGAGACTTCACGGCGAGAAGCATCATACAGTGAAGTTATCGCTAATTTACCGTCCTATTCAGCCAAACGGAGAATATATATATTTTCTTTCTAATTTTGTGTGCAATGAATTACTAAAAAAGGAAAGTAAATATGTTGGGGGGATATGAATGACTCTTGCTGCTATTTTGTCGTTTGATATTAGTGGGTTACTTATACACAGCATTTTTTACACCCCAAATAAACCCATGTATCTTTTAATGGTATAATTTAGTTGTTTTTTCTACACAATGAAAATAAAAAATGGATCTAAAATTTCTCATGAATTATCAACAAACCTTATTATTAGATTATACTTAATCTAATTGGATTAGATTAATTAGAATTTATTATATATTTAACTTTTAAAAAAAATTAGAAAAAACACATAAATTACTATCAATATATGAATTTTTAAAATATGATTGAAGGTAAATATTTTAAATAAATTATTATTGAAATTTGATTCAATTATATTTAAATAGATAAGATATGTGACTTATCTATTTCTTTTTATTTTTTAATTAAGATTTGATGTTTTTTATTGTTAAAAATTTAAGAAATATTATTTATATAATTTTAAATTTTAAAAAAGTTATGTAAGGTAACTTTGTTTTAAAGATTATTTGTATTTTGTCCATATGCAAAAGCTTGCTCCTATATTGAGACCTAATTTCATTATTTATTTGGTGACAGAAAGAGAAAGAAAGCAAAGAAATTGACTTTACCTCTTCGGATGATAATCATTCCTTTGTCATCTATTAACTCCCATCCAAATAGAATATTAAAAATAAATATAGTTTGTTAGTCTAATCACACTTAATTATCGAGAAATATTCTCAAATGGAAAAGAATTATCACTCAAGAACAATTTGCTTTCTTTCTCACATTGGAATTCCTTCTAATAACCTAATCCATAAATGATTGATTGAATTTACTTAATGTAAAATTTGCTTGATAAATATATTTTATAAATCAATATAATGAATATATGGCATAAATAAAACTTTTATAGAAAATAATTAATTCATATTTTTGAAATTGATAAATATTTATAATTATGAAAGATTTTTGTTTAGAAAGTTCACTTTTTTAATAAATAAAAAAATAAAAAATAAAATATATTATATAAATAATATTAGTTTGAATATAAATTTTTATGATAATACATTTATAAGCATACTTTAGTCATTTCACTTTACTATCTTATAAAGTATTTCTGTCACTCTATTAAAACTAAGGATTTATTTGAAAGTGTTTTTAAGTATTTTTATTTTATTATTTTTTTAAAAATAATTTAAAAAATTATTTTTTTAAAGTAAATAAATAAAAAATTTATTTGAATGTAAATTTTAAGAATAAGTATTTTTCTTATTTTTAAAGAAAATTGAGATATATTTAATATTATTTATAATTTTTTCATTCATGAAAATAAATATTTTTCTTATTTTTTTTAAAATTTATTTTTTTAATTATACTTTTATAAAATAATTTTTTAAAAATAATTTCTGAAAATAGTTTGTGAAATAATTTTTTTTTATTTTATAAAAATAAAAAAATTATTTTTTAAATTATTTTTCAAAAAAAAAAACAGACTGCCAAATATTTTGGCCAAAAAATTTCTAGGCTGTGATAATTTATTTCATTTGAAACGTTCCTCCGTTTGTTAGAGGCACCGTCCACGAACCAGATGAAAATATCGCGATAAATTGTCGGCGGAGTTAACAAAGGAAAGTTGCTACCAGAATGAGAATCCAACGGCGGCATCAGATCGCGATCGTAAAAGGGCAACGTACCCATGACTACAATCAGAATTCGCCACGTTTCCTACCTTTACGACCCGATTTCCGCCACGTCGGAAGAAATGAGTCTAAGTGGGCCCAAGCATATGACGAATTAGCTGGCTGGCATTTATTGGCTGGTGGACGAGCCTGGCAGAAGCCTACCACTGCACCCTATAACCCATACGCCTAACCACGGTTAACCCGATGAACCGATGTCCGGCTCGCACACTCTCTCGTGCTTGCGTGAATGCGCATGTGTGATTGTGTACGCGCTCTCTCTCTCTCTTCCTCACGACGTGTTTTATTCTCTCTTCTCTCTCTCTCTCTGTGTCACACAGACAGCTTCTATAATAGTTGTACTCGCGCTCGGTTACTCGCCGGCCGTTTTCTCGAGTGTCCGGCGATCATTCCACGTAAATTGTCTTTATCACCGCTAATTCCACGTTTCTTTTGAATCTTCGGGATTCGTTTTTGGCTTCTGAATTAGGGAGATCTCGTCGTTTTTTCTGCACTTAGGATTTGGTTAAGCGGTTTGGCTTTTCTGTGTATAAGGCTTGGTAATTGGTGGATAGTCAAGGCAAGTAGTGGTAATGCGTCTGAGATTTAAGGTGTATATTGCGTCTTGAACTGGAAATCTCTCGAGTTTCGTGGAAATTTTTGCTGGCATTAGACGTTAAATTCTCGAGTTATGTTGGCTTGATCTGGAGCCTCTTCTGGCCTGGTCGGATCTTTGAGATTTTGACTGGTTGAAACTGAAAAGGGGGACAAAATAAAAAGATTTTCTCTGATTTAATCTACATTTAGGGTATTCCTATTTGGTTTCACTTCTTTCGGAGTCCTGCATTGATCAAATTACTAATGAGGATAACAATCAAGGCCATATTTTGTGGAATTAGATCAGAAGGAAGGTTTATAAGGTAAGTTTGCTTGGTGTTTTGGTGCGTTGTGTCGAAGAGTATGAAGGCATTGCTGGGCTGAGATGTGCAGGACAGAGAGAAGTGAGAAAAAGTGCCAAGATTTTGGAGAGAAAAAGGTCAAGTATAGAGAAGGGTTTATGGGTTGGAGGACACTAGGAAAGAGTAGGATTGAGAAGCTGAAGAATTCTATGGCCGCGTCGTCAAGGTCGAGAATGAAGCTGTGGATGATACGAGCCACAACGTCGGTTCTGCTATGGACCTGCATCGTCCAGTTAACGGCGTTGGGTGATATGTGGGGGCCTAGAGTATTGAAAGGCTGGCCTTCTTGTTTTACTCACGAGTCTGCGGTCAGCGCAATGGATATCGAGTTGCCTTCTGCGCGTCCCAGAGTTCTCCCACCCAAGAGTGAGTTGCTTCTCTGTTTGTCTAACAAAATTTTCACACAGGAAACCTCACCGGACATTTTTGCAGTTGACACAAACTTATTTCTATTCTTAGTATTAATTATTGTTTGGATCACTAAAACCATTCCCTACTTTCAGTCTACAAAACTTACGTGGTTTAGTACAATTGGGATGAACAGAGTGCAAGAACAGTTATCTGTTGATCCTTCAATTCTTACTTTCCTTTTATGCCTTTTATTAATGCGCCTATACTATATGTGAAGATTTGATGCACTTACGATGCACTGATATTTGTATGGATTTTAGCTAAACTGGTAGCTATCGATATACATGTACTTTTCTCAGTTTTTTCTTGATATATTTGCATAGACTTCTCGGTTGTTTCTCCAGGGAGTGGTGGACCGTCCACATGGTTTTTCTTTTTATTGTCTATTTTCATAACCTTTTCCACGCTCCCCTTTTTTCGTTTTAAGATTTTCTGTTTCCAAGATTTCCTTATGGAACAGATTTCACATGGTTGCGTTCAATTATATCCAATCTTTAGCAAGGTGAATTATTTGATTTCTTTGCCCTACTTTATCTGACATTCTTCTTGAAACCTGCTTCTCACCAGGAGTTTACAAGAACAATGGTTACCTGATGGTCTCGTGTAATGGAGGACTGAACCAAATGAGAGCAGCCGTGAGTGTTTGAAATGTGTGCTTGGCACATGCTTCTTATTTGCCCTTGATATTTAACTATGTTTTGTTGTTACTTTCCATTTGCTATTCTGATTTTCTATTCTGTGTACAGATATGTGACATGGTGGCTATTGCAAGATATTTAAATGTCACACTTATAGTCCCTGAACTGGATAAAACCTCCTTCTGGGCTGATCCCAGGTGTGTCTTTAATTCAATCTTGGTATATGATTCAGCAAAATGCATGTCTGTTTTCTAAGGATTCAAAGCTTTCTGCCCCTTAGTTTCGAAATAGGATCCTCCTATTAATGTTTATTGCATTTACGTTGCAGTGAGTTCCAAGACATTTTTGATCTGGATCATTTTATCACATCCTTGAGAGATGAGGTGCGGATATTGAAAGAGTTGCCTCCTAGACTAAAGCTGAAAGTGCAACATGGAATGCTTTACAGCATGCCGCCAATTAGTTGGTCTGACATATCTTATTATAAGAACCAGGTCAGTTCTACTTATCTTTGGGCAATAAATTCAGAGAATTAATGACCTACCTTAGCTTAGTTTTTGATTCTGATTTTCGCTTTAATCAGTTCATTTTGCTATTTTCACTTTCTGGCTTTCTAATTAAAATATTCCACACATTGATTCATACAGATTCTCCCTTTGATTCAAAAGTACAAAGTTGTCCATCTAAATCGAACTGATGCTCGGCTGGCCAATAATGGTCAACCTCTAGAGATTCAGAAGCTGCGCTGCCGAGTTAATTTTAATGCTTTAAAATTTACTCCTCAGATAGAGGAGTTGGGTAGAAAGGTTATTAAGCTTCTAAGGCAAAATGGCCCATTTCTGGTACTTCATTTGAGGTATGAGATGGACATGCTGGCATTTTCGGGCTGTACTCAAGGTTGCAACGATGAAGAGGTGGAAGAGTTGACAAGAATGAGGTGAGCTACCACCATATTTCACACAGTTTAGCAGGTAGAAAGCATATTTAACAAATCTGTCTCAATTTCTTTTGTGTTGGCAGATATGCTTATCCATGGTGGAAAGAAAAAATAATCAATTCTGATTTGAAAAGAAAAGATGGTTTGTGTCCTTTGACGCCTGAGGAGACTGCCCTTACTCTCAGGGTTCTTGGCGTTGAACAAAACATTCAGATCTACATTGCAGCTGGGGAAATATATGGTGGGCAAAGGAGAATGGCAAGTCTTGCGAAGGAATATCCAAAATTGGTAACCACTCAATAGATAATGGCAACTTGTTAATCATGATGCTTATTATTGTTCATATCCCTCTTGCTTACTTGTTTCCTTGGCCTTTGTTGAGACAGGTTAGGAAGGAGACACTGTTGGAACCATCTGAGCTTAGGTTCTTCCAAAATCATTCATCTCAGATGGCTGCATTGGATTATCTTGTCTCTTTAGAGAGTGATATCTTTGTCCCCACATATGATGGAAATATGGCAAAAGTCGTAGAAGGCCATCGCAGGTACTATGGTGCTAACAATTTGGTTCTGATAGTTAATCTAGAAAATACTCGCTCTTTCCACTGAAACAATTATGGTAGTCACATCTTCTGAGAAACCTGGCTGTCATAGGTGAATCTAGAAAGTTCTATTTTACCATGTGAATTTTATTTTTCTTATTTCCACAAGTATTTCTGCACCAATTGAATTGACTTGTTCCCTCTAATGCCTTTTCAGATATCTTGGGTTTAAGAAGACAATTTTATTGAACAGAAAGCTCTTAGTTGATTTAATAGATCGGTACAATAGTGGAGTATTGAACTGGGATGAATTCTCATCAGCTGTGAAGGAAGCTCATGCTGATCGCATGGGTAGCCCAACTAAACGATTGGTAATTGCAGACAGACCTAAAGAAGAAGATTATTTCTATGCCAATCCAGAGGAGTGTTTAGAAGCATCAGATGAATCGCTGAAGTAGTAAGTGAGTAATATGTTTGGAAAAACATTGGAATTTACCTGTGCCTTCTAATGAGCACTTGGTTTCCTGCCAAGACATATTAAGATAGTTCTCTACAAAGTTTTAGTGAAGACGACAGCTTTTTCTATTAGAGGCTGTCATGGTGACTGATTGAGGGGCCATAGAGCATAGACTTGATGAAAGCTCAAGGAGGTCAAGCAAAACCAGCCAGCAGATACTTCATGTTTTATAGAATGCAAATAATCCATCACAATCATGTATAGAAGCTAGCTGCCATTGCAGGGTGAGAGCAGGTCAAACTGCATTGTACACGGAAGGATTCATACAAAAATTTGGATTATATGGAATTGCAGTTCGTTGAAGATTAATTCCTTGGTTTCTTTCTTTGGTTCTTTTTTCTGTTCTACATATTTAAATTTGTGCTCTTTTTCTTCCTCCCCACTGGATCCACCATAATCTCTCTGATTTCATGGCGTATACTCACTATAAAATTCATTTGTTTGTGTAGATTGTTGCCTCCCAATAGCTAGTTGTTGGTCCATTATTTAGGGATGGTGAATGATTTTGTATTTTCAACTGACATGAGTATTATTATTGTTTTTTTTTTTTTGTCATTGTTCTGAATTGCTGAATGTTGTCTTATCCATAAAATAGTGAAAAATCAATAAACGAAACAGGGAAATGTTTTGTCGACTTGGCGTGACTCTTGAACATGTGGAGCATATAATAAGATGACTTATGTTTAAGTTGCCGGATTTTTCTGTTTTTGTTCCCCACCGGAGACTGAAGACAAACACAAACAAGCAAAGCCAGTAAAAAAGTGGCCCTCATTAATTATGTATGATTGTTTCTTGTTTCAATAATTTGGTAGGCATTTGCAACAAGAATGTCTTTTGCATAAGTCTGACAAAAACAGATTTATGAAAAAAGTTATAACCTTCATAATATGGTCAAGAAGTAATTGTTTAACTGCGGCAGAGGCACTATCTTCTTTTTTTTTTTTTAAAAAAAAAAAAAATTACCACTTGCACTAGAAGAGTCATGTAATCTTGTCACATCAGATGTGAACGGTTCGTCACATATTGACTCTGCATCGACTTAATGTGAAAGGAAGAAATCAACAAATTATAAGATTAAAACAAAGGTTGTGCAGTTGTTTGGCGTTTGAATGTATGTATTAATTTGATGGTAAAGAATAAACCTTCACCTATCCAAGCTTTATTTTTACTAATTGTATTTTTTTTATTTGTCGATTACTGAAAAAATTATGAGTAAAAAAGTCTACAGAAGATTATTTGGTTGGTTCCAAACACATAATCTAGCGATAATCCCTAAAGAAAAAGAAAAAAAAAAGAAGATTATTTTCTTAAAAATAAATAAGATTATTTTCCTAAATTGCAAAAATCAACATTGTATAAGTGAGAATGAAGAAGATCCCAAGATTATATAGTTGTTTTATTTAGCATTTTTGAATGATCCAAGAAAATTACCATGGAATCTCACACTCCATCAGCAGACAATAACATAAAATCAGTAATTGGTGTTGCTTTCGC
>JANHAO010023133.1:0-11995 GCA_026873985.1 Saraca asoca
AATTTTAGCTAATATCATAAACTAACTATATGTTTGAGTGTTTATTTATTTTGCAAGATTCAAAGTTGATCAAAGGTTGCTCAAAAGATCAATATTAGTTTTAAGCTTTTTATTTGATTTTATAGGATCTTTTGTAACTGAGATCTTATTCAAATTGCGCAATCATATTTTCTAAAACAACTAGCATTGAGGTAGAATAAATCAATTAAAATAAGTTTTAAATTAAAAGCTTTCAAACAAACTTTTTACATGATCTTTCACAAGTTAAACTTTTATAAAAACTATTTTTCATTGTGTGAATCAATTCACAAATCGATTTATCACTGGAAAACTTATGAAATGAACTTGAATTAATTCACCAATAGATTCATAAAGAAAATTTTTCTTACCAAAGGTTTGAAATTTTTTGTAATCGATTCTCTAATTAATTCAAACACTTTTTACATTACATTATGATTTGATTTGTAAATCGATTCGGTCATGAATGTTTACATAAGCAGAATTTATTCATAAATTGATTAGTTAGTTATAAGTTTATTATAACTGCTACGAATCAATTCACCAATCAATTCAAGGACTAAAAATTAGTTATTTTTAAATATCTATTATCTCAACTATAAATATCTCAAACCTTATTTCAAAATTAACATTTACATAACATACTTTGCGAGAAATAGAGAGAAACTTTGAGCTTATATATGATATATCATTACTTCACTTGATTTCATTAATTCAATCAAATCTTTAAGCAATCTAAAAAAGATATTTGCCTAGATAATTGAGATATTCATCTCAATTCACTATATTGTATTGCTTTACTATGTCTTGGTTTATTTTTTAGATTTCTAGGTGTTAGGAATTTAAAAACAAAGAAAGAGGTTGATCATCCCTTTGCATCCTTCTATAATTGTAAGATTGATTACAATTGGTAAAAGGTGTATTGAATTCTTATAAATCTTTATAACTATGAGGTTGATCATAGTTGGGTGAAGATATAAAATTTTTGTATCATAGGTCTACAAGAGCCCAAACAAATCTTGTGTGTGTATAGGTTATCAAGATCTCGATGAAAATCTTGTTATGTAAATCTGGTTGATAGGAACCCTGTTAAATTCTTATATTTGTTAATAAAAGTGATCGTACAGTTGAGTATTGATCCAGTGGATGTAGATTTGAATTGTTGTTTCGATTCAAGTTAAACCACTTTAAAAATCCTGAGTCTTAATTCTTTACATTCATCATATTCTTGTATTTACATTTTTGCATAATTCTACATTCTGTTATATGAATTTTTGTCATATTGAAATTTGATATAATTTTTATTAATTCTAAAATCTGATTTTCTGTTATTTCAATTAATAGACAAATTAAGTGTTAATCTAATGCTTTGATATAACATTTGAATTGAAAACACTTTTGCAATGCATATTATATTTAGTTACAAATTACCTACATACTACATCTAATTGTTAACCATTTGTATACTAAATTCAATTAGAGTTTAATTCAAAATAAAAGAGTAAAAGGTCTAATGATTTTCATGGGTAAGATCATAACTCAGTTTCTGGGACCCACAGGATGAACTCGTCATAATGCTATATAATTGCTATCGCTATAAGGTTTATGCTATTTGAAGGGATCAATTTGAAGTTAGGGATGGTCATACTAAATTTGTGTCAATCTTACGGAGAAAAATTTTCAAATTTTTTATTACATATACTTAATGCATATTATCATCATATTTGATGTCTTTTGATCTATTTTTCTTAACATTCTAATACTATTATTTTTTTGTTTAATATACTTCAATTATATAATAAAATTTGTGCTACGAAGGGTGTTATTGGTATCTGATCCTTGACATGTGGCATCTTGAGATGAAAAATTTTCCCACCTCTTTGACCCTAAAATTTTCATTCATGATCAAGGTTATGAATTAACTATTTACTTTTTAAATTAATACAACTAGTATGTTCACTACTTGAATAGTAGTTTTTCTAATTTCTGATTACAATAGATCATCATAACTTTACATAGTGTTGACGGTTAAATTTGGTTATGAGGATCTAAGATTTTAGTCAACTGAATCAATTCTTAAGAGCCCTAAACTATTAACTGAAAAATATGAGTATTGATCAATGGAGATAAAAGGAGAGAGGAAGAAGGAGGAGTAACAGACATAAAAAATTATCATGGTTCGACTAAAGCCTACTCAAGCCCCTATGTCCACGCTAGAATTTTATTATTAGTGAAGAATGGCATTTTTGTTAGATCTGCTGGCTTATAATCTAGATCTGAATTATTTTAGCAAAGTGTATGCATGAAACTCTCACCTTTCCCATGCAACAGTTCTTCCTATCTATATATAAACATGAAAAGGGTTACAAGTGTAATTTTACGGACAGAAAAATGATTACATACGCCATTCCGGGTATTTAATGCTTGATGTCAAATAATAAATGTTAGATGAATCATTGTCAGATATCTGGAAGGTTGATGTGCCAATTCTGAATGATGATCTGTCAGTTAAGGGACATATATTTTCGGTGATTGACTGGACTTTTTGTACACTTTCTTGGCTTACTATCCTAGCGACCCGGAGAGGTGCTAATGGGGCTCACACAACTCATTTGGGGAGCTTCACAAAGGTCTTCCTTAGTGCTCGTGTTCAAGCAAGCCAAGATCTTTGTCTTGCTCACATTGTGGTGACCTGTGACTTCTCATCGAATGACCTTGATCTAGACTCCTTGCTCTTTGGGCTTGGCACCTATCTTGATCCATGGAAAGCTTGTTTCATATTCGTTCAAGGGAACACCCATAACATAAACCCCCTATCTCTCAGTTTTCTCTGTGGACTGGGAGTTATGATTTTAGCAGTAAGTCTCTTTCTAGTGTTTTAATGTGATCTTTTCCAGTTAGTCACAACCTTTTTGTTGTCTCCATATTGTCTTTTGGGCTTGACTAGGTGTATCTTGATCATCAAGACTTTAATATTATTCCTCAAACTTGACTGGATAAACCTCAACTGTGGGGTGAGTTTTTATTTCTTAAACCTAACTGGGCAAACCTCGATTGCTAGGTAAGGTCACCACTTTGTCTTTTGAACCTGACCGAGTGGACCTCGATCATCAAGCAGGGTCATGATTGTTTCTCGAACTCTATTAGGTGAAACTTGATCATAGGGTGAGTTTTTTGTCTCCTAAATCCATCAGGCAGACCTCGATTGCTAGGTAAGGTCACAACTTTGTCCCTTAAACCTGACTGGGCAAACTTCGATCGTCAGGTAGGGTCATGATCTCTCAAACCTGACTAGGCAAACCTTAATCATTGAGTGAGTTTTCTATTTCTTAAACCTAGTTGAGTGGACCTCGATCACCAAGTGAGGTCATAACTTTATCCCTTGAACCTGATTGGGTGGACCTCGATTATCAGGCAGGATCATGATTGTCTCTCGAACTCGACCGAGTGAACCTCGATTGTCGGGTGAGTTTTTTATTTCTTGAACCTAGTTGGGTGAACCTCGATCGCTAGGTGAGGTGATAACTTTGTCTCTTGAACCCGACCAGGCGAACCTCAATCATCAGGTGATTTTTTTATTTCTCAAACTTGGCTAAGTGGACCTCGATCACCAGGTGAGGTCACGATTTTATCCCTTAAACCTAATCAGGCGGACCTCGATCATCAGGCGGGGTTATAATTGTCTCTCGAACCTGATCGAGTGAACCTCAATTATTGAGTGAGTTTTCTATTTCTCAAACCTAGCTGAGCAAACCTCGATCGCCAGGTGAGGTCACGACTTTTTCCTTTGAACCTGACCTGGTGGACCTCGATCGTTAAGTGGGGTTGTAATTGTCTCTTAAACCCAATCGGGCGAACCTTGATCATTGGGTGAGTTTTTTATTTCTCAAACTTGGCTAGGTAGGCCTCGATTGTCAAGTGAGGTCGTGACTTTGTCCCTTAAACCTAACTAGGCAGACCTCAATCATCAGGGGGTCACAATTGTCTCTTAAACCTGATCGAGTGAACCTTCATTGTCAGGTGAGGTCAGGGATTAGCTACCCCTTGATCCTAATTGGGGTGAACCTCAATCAGGATTTTAGTATTGCCCCTCGAACTCGATCAGGAAAACCTTAATCATTAGGTGAGTTTGAGGATTGGCTACCCCTTGATCCTGACAGGGTGAACCTTGATCGTCAGGATTTTAATATTGCCCCTTGAACCTGACTGGGCAAACCTTGATCATTAGGTGAGGTCGAGGATTAGCTACCCCTTGATCCTGACCAAGTGAACCTCAATCATCAGGATTTTACTATTGCCCCTCGAACTCGACTGTGCAAACCTTGATCATCAGGTGAGGTCGAGGAATGGCTACCCCTTAATCCTAATCGAGCAAACCTCGATCATCAAGATTTTAATATTACCCCTCAAACCTAATTAGGCGAACCTCGATTGTTAGGTGAGGTTGACTCTATTGGTGCTTTGATTCTAGTTGTACAAGAGTTTGGTGTTTGAGATACATTTTAGATGTAGAGTGAGCTGGAGGCTTTGGTTCATCATTCACGACTTATGGCATATCAAGTCGTTCGGCATGCTCCTCATGAGTCATGCCCACGTCTCCTAGGATTACACTCTTGATCTGTCATGATTTTATTTGCCCTTAGTGGGTCTACATGTCATCTTGCTATAGATCTTCTTCGCCTTATTATTGGATCATGGGTAATGGGACAGTTCCCAGATTTGACAGTGATGCCGCGTGTTTCTTATATGGAAGGGGTCTTTCTTCTTCCCTCTTATTTCGTCATTTGAAGTCATGATTTTCGGGTTCTTCTTACTAGTTCTTTCTGCCATTTGCTGCAACTGCTCCCTGTTACCTATTGCCAAGCTCTTTTGCATGCGTTTCGCTTTAATTGACTATAGTGAGTCTTTTTGTATTTCATGATTTATGGATTTTGATGCCTTATTTCCTACTTAACTTGGTACATTTAGTCATTCTATTAGTGGATTTTAGGGTTTCTGGTTTATTGCTTTATTTTTCATGTTTATTTTCTATATGTTATAGCCCAATCATCTAGTTCCCCTTTTGCTTGTTTTGAAACTAGAACCCTTAGTTATGGTGACCTGGGGTATTCACGGCCTGTCATATTGGGAGCCATTAGTTCTTAAAAAAGGGTCTGCCTTCAGCAACTTGATCATTTTTTCTTCCTTTGTGTAGATGAGCACAGGTCATGAACATGGTCATCACCAAATTAGGATCCAACGTGATAAGTCTAGCTCTGCATCTCAAAATGTGGAACGGGTGCTTTACCCCAATGAGGTGACTTTGGAAAGTGGTGAGGTTGCCAATGGTTTGCTCCAATTTTGTTGAGGATTATGGTGTTGCTACAAATTGGCAGCCCTCTAGCCACCAAGCATTCAGCTTGCATGTTTTATCCATCTGCTGTTGCAATCTTAAGTTTATTGCCCAGATGTATCAATTTCATTTGGGGTGTCATGTTATGGTGCCCTATTCAGATGATTATGCCCCTCATCCACCATGGGGGTTCATTGCCATCAGTCCCCCTCACCTTATTGCAGGGTTAAGGTTCCCTATACACCTATCCATTGTTAGCTTTTTGAACAGAGTGAAACTTAGTCCATTTTAACTTACCCCAAATTCTTACACTCAGCTTGCCTCATTGGCACTAGTTTACTCAAGGAAAGGTTTTTGCCTACCATAGGTTGAGGTTCTATGTTATCTATACCACCTTATATGTGCGAGCGCGATAGACAGCTTATATGACCTTTCGGCTCGATTAACTAAACATAAGAAGATTCTCCCATATGGGAAAGCTAGGGGAAGGTCCAATGTGGGTCAATATAAGAGCCATTAGTTTTACATTTCATGCCTTTCTTTGCGTAGCCTCCATAATTTCAATTTCATCCATGCCCCTGGTGAGCGAACCAAGAACACGCGAGCCTACTAACTTGATTGTTATTTATTTCCTTGACACTAACTTTTGTTTCTTCTTGCATAAGGGACTGGGAAAAACCCAGTTTTTGGAATTGAGGACCTCAGAATTCTGGACCAGTTAGCTACCTCGGAAAACCTTCAAAATAATCTTTGTTTCAACGAGAGCCTTCTCTACTCTTACAAGCTTGCTTCAGGCCTGGACGTCGAGTTGACTTGAGAAATAAGGATCCATTGGGTAGAGGAAGTTGATCTTGTGGACTTTGGTGATTATGAGAAAGTGATGAAGCTCATTTTCTTGACACCCTTATCAAATGAGAAGGAGACTTTGTCGATCCCTGGTGTTGATGTTACTCCTATAGTTGAAAGTGAGGCACCGGCTTCAATAATTAGCTCACTGCCAGATCTAGCTCCTCCTTTTCACCCTGAGGTGGTAGTTGCTGCTGGAATTGTTGCCTTTCCTAGGTCTCTTGTTAAAAAATGAAAGGCAGATAAGGGGAGGATGGTAATCGCTCAGAAAAAGGCTACCTTGAGGGTCAGCATCGAGGAGTGACCCCCTAATTCTTGCTCCAAGATAAAAGAATGTGTAAAGGCCCTAGTGGACAATATCGACATGATTATGGGTCCTGACAACAGGATTGAGGTGTTGGAGTTCGAGAATCATTCCATTGAGAGATTAATTGGCCATGGGATCCACTATTGTTTAGTGGTAAGTGATATCCCTATGCTCATGTCTTGCTTTTGCTTTCATGATCTAACTTGATCGCGTGACCTTTCAGGTCATATTAATGATGAGAAAAGTGAATGAGGTGCTCAGGCCAAGGGTAAGAGAAGTGCAAGATTAGAGGAGGATTTGGCTGCTATTACTACCAAAGTGCTAGAGTTAAAGGGGAAGGTCAAGGATGTGAAGGATGCTTTATCTCATGAAGTGGTGGACCACAAAGCCGTCACTGCGAACCTTGGCCTTATGACCAACCATTTGGCTAAAGTGAAGATAGACTTGGATAAAGCTCTTCAACGTGCTGACTGGCTGGCCTGGCAAGTTGAAGTTTCAGAACAGCGTGCTATCTCAATAGAGCTATAAGCTAGAAAGGTCAAGAGATGAGTTGAAGCCACCATGAAAGAGCCTAAGATGGCAAAAGAAGAAGCCACCAAGGTAAGGGTGGAGATTCCTCACTTGGTCATGGAGGTGCCAGAGAAAGTAGAGTCTAGGACCAGCTCTGTATTGTTCTATACTTTATGGAGACATCACCCTGAGCTGGACTTCTCTTTCTTTGATGAGGAGGCTCTCATGGATGTGGAGCAATTCAAGAAGAGGAAGGCGACTAAGGCTTATTTCTCTAAAGAAGACATTGAATCTACTATCGGGATCCTTCCTTCCGGGAGTTCTACTCAGGAGAGTAGCTCTTAGGTTGTGGAAGCAATTGATGTTCCTGCTACTATCCCTACTAAGAAAAGTCCTACCCAGGGTGATTCAATTCCCAGAGAGCCTGCTCCTTAGGTCCCGGTTTATGTAATTTGTTGGATTTTTACTTTTTGTGCTTATTGTATGGACTATTTTGATATTTCCATTTACTTTTCACAATCTTATACTTGGCGTTCCTGTGATATAAATATTATATATATATAACAACCATCATTTGGATAACATCTTTCATAGGACTTTATTGAATTTGATTAGAAATAATCTAATAAGTACATAAAAATTTTGGGAGAGCACCTTCACATCTCCGTAGTTCTAGGTTATCTACAAGGTCTGGGTTTCTACTGATAATAAGGGCAGAGATGTATAGCGTTCCAGGCTCAAGGAAATTCCATTCTGTCCATGTCAGCCAAATGATAGGCTCTATGAGCGATGACTCTCTTGATGAGGTATGGGTCTTCCTAGTTCAGTCCTAAAGGTCCCTCATTGGCTTTTCGTTCGCTAGGAAGTACTAAATGCAAAATGAGATCGTCAGGTTTATAATTCCAGGGGCGAGCCCTATGGTTGTAATACCTTGGACTCGCTGTTGATAGGTCGCAATCTTCAGATGTGCTCTTTCTCTCATTTCTTCTGCAAGATCTAGATTCATAGCAAGCAGTTGATCATTTTCTTCCAGATTGAAGGTCACTTTTCGATGTGGCACCACCTCTAATTCTGCTAGGATCATTGCTTTAGATCTGTAAACCATTGCAAATGGAGTTTCACTGGTGGTACCACAGACTATAGTTCTATATGCTCAAAGTACCTTTGGTAGTTCATCTACCCATGCTCCCTTTCTTGCCTCCAGCTTCATCTACAAGATATGCTTTATATTGATGTTAGATTTTGGTAATGATCCAAACTCCAACAAATGGGGGATTCTTACAGGATCTCTAACCTTTATCCTATTCTAGCACAACAAAACAAAGAAGTAAATGAGGATGAAGGGAAGAGCAAAGAAGGAGACACAGGGTTTAACGTGGTTCGGCCAAGTTCGGGTATCACCAGACTCTACGTCCATGATAGCATGTTATTATGCTGGTGTTTTTACAAAGTTACAAGACTCAGGTTATTCTCTCTCAATTTTGGCAGAGTTTCTGCATGCATTCCTAGGGATCTCCTCTCTTTACAAAAGGCTCCTTCCTCATATTTATAGAGGAGAAGAGGTTACAATAGTAATTACATATGCAGTAAATCTATTACATCAGTATTTATTGTATAAGATAGAATATATAGACTAAATCTCCTTTTCTGGCTACTACAGATTGTCTTCTGCAAGTGGGCCCTACTTGTCCATTAGGGCAAGTTATGACTTAGTCTTCTATCTAGTGAGCTCTTAGGTCGCTGACCACACTTTATCGGCCAGGTCATGTAGCCTATAGGCGTGCCCGTTCTTCGAAATGGAGAGGTCAAGCTCACTTTCTTGCTCACGAGCTTGGGTTAATGAGGTCTCTTCGTGATGCAACTTGGCAATGAGATGATCTGGGTGCTCCTTGAGCTAGCCTTCTTGTCACTCTCGGGCTGCTCGTAAATCTATTCAGGTCAAACAGATTTTCACATATAACATAAGCCCCCTAACTCTCAGCTCGCACTGCGAGTTGAAACTCTTTGATTTTTTATTAGTCTGAGTCTTCTCCTGAGACTATCATTTCATCTACTTTAGGTCATGCTTCTTATAGCATGTGTCCGGTAGTTATTACTAAGTCAAACTTAGCCTTTTCTGAGGCCATAAATGATAATGGTTGGGGGGATGAATCTGGATTCTTCAATGGAGCTAGCCCTAGCTCTATATAAGGGGAAGGCAATCCCTTTTGTCACTGCACTGAGCAAACCATGGAGTTTCCTGATAAACCACCATCATTTTGGGCATTCTGTCCTTCCATAGAGGCACATATGGTTTATTGCATAGATAACTTGAAAGACTTGTCTTCTCCACTAACATAGAGAGATCTCATATGGATCTCAGACTGTGTCCTCTCGGTTCCATCGTGAGGTAATTGTTTAGTAGGACAAGCTCTTAGTGTTTCCCGATTAGATTCCTTTACGAATCAGACGAGGAGCTAGAAGCTGAAGAAATAAGGAGTGGTAATGCTCATTCCCCCTCCATCGGCTAGGGTCATTGAAGAGGAGTCCACCATTTGAGAAAGCTCCGATGAGAGGTTTTTCGGGCGCTCAGAGTAGTCCAAAGGCTCTAGTCCTCAAAGGTTTGTCCTTTCTTGCCTTATTCTTCTTTTTAGTCATAGGTTTCCCTTTATGTTTTGATTGGCTTGTATTCAGAGCTTTCTGATGTAGATTTGCCTTGTTGAGGTCTTTTAATGAATAAAAATCTCCTTTTGCAATTTCTTCATGCCACTTCTTGTGTATGCATTGTTTAAATGATCTAAGTAATCTATTCATGTTCGAAAAATCGCGTGAAAGTTTTGAACATTAGGTCACAAGTAAGCTACAAATTAGTGTGGTCTCATATTCTAGCCAATCTCGAAACCGATTAGGTGAATAACTTCGCATGAGAGCTGCGAAGAGCTGATCGTATGCGAGCTACGAAATAAAATTATGTTGTTGCCTTAAGTAAATAATCAATTCATCAATTCCTTACACTTCAATGGGCACAAAGCTTCGCTAGCATTGAGTGTTTAAAAGTGCCTCCGCACCTCAGTGAGCACGCAGCGGCATTGGCAAAGTGAGTTTGTTTTGAGCGTCTCTACGCCTCAGTGAGCACATAGCTGCGCTGGCATAGCGAGTGTTTTTTAGTGCCTCCGCACCTCAGTCGCACGCATCTGTGCTGACGTAACAAGTGGTTTTTTAGTGCTTCCGCACCTCAGTAAGCATGCAGCTGCGCTGGCATAGTGAGTGTTTTTTAGTGCTTTCGAATCTTAGTGAGCACATTGCTGCATTGGCATAACGAGTGTTTTTTAGTGCCTCCGCACCTCAGTGAGCACGCAGTTGCGTTGGCGTAGCGAGTATTTTTTAGTGCCTCCACACCTCAGTGAGCATGCAGCTACGCTGGTGTAGCGAGTGTTTTTTAGTGCCTTTGCACCTCAGTGAGCACGCATCTACGTTGGCATAGCGAGTGTTTTTTAGTACCTTCACACCTTGGCGAGCACGCAACTGGGCTGGCGTAGTGAGTGTTTTTTAGTGCCTCTGTACCTCAGCAAGAACACAACTACATTGGCATAGCGTTCATCAATTCTTCTCCAGAATGAGCTCCGGGGGCCTTAATTAGACCAGCGATCATAGTTCGCAAGAAGTTCTTTGCAAAGTTTGAGGAAACTGATCGCATGTGAGCTGTGGATATTTCTAATGCTTAAAAGCAAAAAGGGAGAGAATAAGTAACATTAAGCCAACAGGCAAACAACTTTCAATAAAACGAAGTAATCATATTTACATTCACCCTAAAATTTGGAATACAATGTCAGTGTATAACTTGGACTAAGTCCCCTTGCTCTTGGTCAATACCACATTAGGGATGCTGGGGCTATTGCCTTGTCAGCTGTACTACATACTCCCTTAGATGGCCCCTTCTGATTAAGTCCTCAATTGCTTCTCTAAGGGCCAAACAATTCGAAGTTCCATGGTCGGCTTCATTGTGATAGGCACAGAACTCATCTATGTTCCTCTGTCTGAATAGGGTCCTCAAAGGTTTGGGTCTTCCAAAGTTTTCCTTATCTCTCTTCGCTAAGTAAATTCTATCTTGGGAGTCCGAGAGTACACTGTACTGCTCATGGTGGTCTGAGTGTTGAGGTCACTCACCCTTAGGCCTTCGAGACTTCTTTACAGCCTGCTCAGTGGAGTGATCACCTTGATCCAAGCCACTCCTCCTCTTGTTGTGAGAGGAGTTGGCCTTTTCATCCTTCTTGTCAGATGATAAGCGAATAAAATACCTATAAAAATGATGCATATAACCTCTTAATTAGTTGTTAATTTATGGATTTCACTTTACTTTTACTTTAGTTTTGTTAGTTTGTACTTCGTACTACTCTAGTCTATTTTTGTCTTTCAGGTCAGTGAAAAAGGCTCCAAAAAGAAGAACAAAAAGGTGAAGAATGAAGAACACTTGGGTCAAGAAGAGTTGAGGAAGCAGATATAAAAGACCAAGATGAATCTGCAAAAGAAAGCAAAAAAGAACCAAAAATCCAGCACGAAACACAACCAACCCATGTCCCCAAACACGGCCATGTTCCAAGCCAATTCCTGCGGCCTTCTAGAAGCCAAAACAGCCCAAAACACAGGCAACCAGTGTTGAAGGACACAGTCATATTCTGAGTCTGGAAGAGCCTATAACTAGCCGTCCAAGGAGCTGATTCAAGAGAGCCATCAATTACTCTTACTTAGGTCTTTTAGAGTCCAAGTTCTCTTATTCTTTTAGGAGTTTTTCTCATTCTGATTAAGGTTTTATTTCTATTCTTTATTGTTCTTTCAAGAAGTTTGAGTTACATGGAGTACTATTTCTTTTCTTCTTTCTTGTTTACTTTCTTTATTTTCTTTATCATTCTTGAACTCCATGTCTTCTTTTACATTAATGAATTGTGTTTCTCTTTTTATCATGTCTAAGTAAATTCTTACTCTAGGATTGGGATTAGCCCACC
>JANHAO010023134.1:0-11985 GCA_026873985.1 Saraca asoca
TTCTGCACTATTCTAATTTCTGCAACTTAACCTTGATTCATATTTTGTTGCATAATCTCTCTCATTCTTTTACATGAAAATTCAAATCTACTACTGGTGTATATTGATCTCCAATGAGATAAGGGCAAGATCCATTCTCTTTCCGCATTCTTTAATCATTTTAATTAGGATTGACACCCTCCTAATTAGATTTTTTACCTTTCAAATAAAGCTGGTCCCCACTCAAAATGAAATTACAGCTGGTAAAAAATTAAAATGTTGTATCCTTGTTGTAACAGCAACCTCCTCTCTTTAACTTCTAGTCTTTTTCCTCCTTTTTCAAGCCATAATTAGGACTTAAACATATGCAAACAAACATCAGCAATTCAATTCAATTCCTCCATTAACATATTCAAAACTTTTACAAATAGAGCAATAAAACCACTTTAGACAAAATAACAAAAAAAAATTAATAATAAAGATTAATTTATAAAATCACTTTCATACTTTAACAATTTAAGTCTAGAAACCATCTAGATAACTCTATTTTTATAGAGTTATCAGTGAGCTCTCGCCCCACAAAATCCATTACCAGCTAAGGCTCTAAGCTAGTTGAGGTGCTACAATGCTAAAATCTATTGCCAATTAAGGCTTTAAACTAGTTAAGGCACTACGATGCTATAATTCATTGCTAGCTGAGGCACTACGATGCTAAAATCCATTGCTAGTAAGGCGCTAAGCCAGTTGAGGTGCCACGACACAAAAATCTATTGCTAGCTAAGGCTCTAAGCTAGTTGAGGCACTATGGTGCTAAAATTCATTACCAACTAAGGAGCTAAGTTAGCTAAGGTGCTACGGTGCTAAAATCCATTGCCAACTGAGACACTAAACTAGCTGAGGCATTATGGCACTAAAATCCATTACTAGTTAAGGCATTAAGCCAGCTGAGGCACTATGGCGCTAAAATCCATTGCCAGTAGAGGGTTTTGGAATGTTGAACATCTCCACCTATATTATCAATGAATACAACTTTGCTTATCTAAGTTTTTAAATTTTTATGACTATTTACTAATTCCTGAATGAATTTTCAATAGAGGACTATAACTGAAAGCAACCTACCCGGAAGTGAGCACTCAGCCTCTTGAATCTGGAAGGGGTAGTTAACTTGACGTATTTACAAAGAATTGGCACCGTATGTGATCTACTATTTGGCACTACATACGACCTACTCTTTGGCATCGTATGTGACCCACTATTTGGCACCATATATGACCTACTCTCTGGCATCGCATGCAATGTACTATTTAGCACTATATGTGACCTACTATTTGGCACCGCGTTCATGCAACCTACTTAGACATTTATCTTGATAATGAAAAAGTTACTAGTTGTTTGGCCTACTAAACATCCATTTTGACTAATGATCAATAAGTCATGGTTTGCAGGAACCCATATGTTATATCGTGATTAATTTACTTAGAAAAGTAAGAATAAAATCAAAACATTATTCATTAAAAACCTTAGTCAACAAGGAAAATTTACAAATGAAAGATTCAAAGATACAGATTAACATAAACCTACAGCTATCCTAAGAGGAAGGCTAGCCTTTAGAAGTTAAAAACTTCGAAGACTAGAGAAACGGCCCATGAAACAAGCATACCATCCATCATATGGTCATTTATCAGATTGCTACCAAACTTCTCCCCACACTCCTCCCAACAAGGCAAAAGAACGAAGATAAAAGAATCGGGTTATTTAGCATCATTATGAGGAAATAATCCAAGATTTGTATAAAATTTTCTAGAATCCTCAAAGAGGAGTTATTCATGGGAAATTCCTATATAGCAGGCCATACATGCATTAAATCACCACATCTAAGACCCAAATAATAAAAAATATAGAAAACTCAATTGATAAGTCTACTGGGTCACTATACCCTAGGAAGCAGGAAATGAAGCACTGGATTTTTAAAAAGAAAGAAAGGGTTCTCTTCACCCTATATAGTTGGAGTAGTTTGAAGGACTAATTAACTACCCTTGATCCAACGATCCAATGAAAAATAAGGCTCTAACGTTATTGCATTGGTGACTATGAAAAATGCACACATTTAATGCAGTGATAATGATATGGGCAGACAAAAATGATGCAATAGAAACTGATCATGATCTCTAGCTTTTGCTAGTGAACTATAGCTACCAGTCCACAAGTCGCACTAAGAGCTAGGGACTAATGTTGTAGGTAATTTTTGGTACCACATAAATGGATTGGTAAAATCCCAATAAATAGACTCAGCTAGCGAAGGCCCAGCTCATTTGGAATGAAGCCATCGGACCAAGATACTAGGTTGCTAAATGCAAGCAAAGATCACTGGTCAATGTGGGTTAAGCAACAACCTCAGGTCGCGACAGCAAGGCTCAGCTTGCAGCTCGCAAAAAGAGTCTTCAACCATTAGGAAAGCTCATCTAGTCTCCTATTATGGCAGGAATCTGTTATAACCATCTATCCTAATCTACTATGTAATCATAATCAAGTCATGATATTTATTTGTTATAGATTTACACTCAAACTATAACTCCCAAACTATTATAAAAGGGGATAAAATCATTGTACATGAACATACAACACAATATATGATCATCAGATATAATATACTTAGCAAAGAGTCATAAAAGCCGTGGACGTAGGGGTCAAATTGACTTTAGTCGAATCATGTTAAAAACTTCTGGTCTCTCTCTCTCTTTCTTTCTTCTTTCATATTCAAATCTACAATTTAGGGTTTAGAACTTAGGTTGATCAGATTTTACCATAACAGGCATAAACCTTACCTTTTTTTTTTCTTGTTAATAGATGTATTTTTCATGGTGGCATTTTTAGTAGAGTTATCAGGTATTCTACCAATTTTTATCTTAGAAACTATTTTCTTATGGTATAGCTTTGACTCCTACTTGATAGAGTCCACCCTTAGACCTCCATGATCTAGCAAAAGGGTTGCGATTAACATTAGGTGACCCATTCATCCCCTCAAAAGTTAAATGTTTTGCATCAATTAAAGATTGCACTTTATTTTTAAAAACCTAAAAATTTTCACTTGAATGATCTATAGCTCCTGTATGGTAGTCACATTGAGTATTTGGATCATACCATTATGATATAGGGGTTCTACAGGCTTCATCAGTGCTAAAGCTACCTCTTTGTCTTTCAAGAGTTATAAGAGAAGTTTAGCATAAGACATGGGAATGCAATCTTAATGGACTAGTTTTCTTTCAAGCCCATTTGGGTTCTTCTTAGATTGGGATATTGATTTTGATTTAAAGGCATCAACGATTGTGGAGGGATTCCTATGGCCATTTTGATTTAACCTCATGTTTGATCCTTTCTCCAATGCTAATCATGTTAAAGAAATTGGTCGCCTATCATTTTGTCATAAAAAGGCAGGTGAAGTGTGCTAATAAATGTCGACACCAATTCCTTAACTGATAATGAAGGTTGAACTTGAGTGACCAATTCCCTCTATCATTGAATATATTCCTTAAATGTTTCCAAGATCTTCTTTTCCATATCCTGTAATTGTTGTTGATCAGGAGCTATGTCAATATTGTAATAATATTGGCTTAAGAAAGCATCAGCCAAGTCCCTTTAATATCGAAACCTATTTCAATCTAGTCTTGTGTACCACTTAGCTATTGACATAATAAGGCTTTCTCAAAAGAAATGAATGAGCAGTTTGTCATCATAAGCATAAAATGCCATTTTCTAACAATTTAACGTCAAGTGATTCATTGGATAGGAACAACCATTATATTTTTCAAAGTTAGACACTTTGAATTTAGGAGAATAACTATGTTAGGCACCAGACATAGTTTTACAACATCAATAACACCATATTGTGTGCTTTATGAATAGTCTCAATCTTTCTCAAAAATACTTAACATTTCTTTGTTTCAAGGATTTTCCATTGATTCTTTTCTCCTAAGTTCACCTTGAGCTTTTAAATTACCACTCTCAGGGATTCAGATTAATTTTGATTGTTGATGGATAAAATATTGAGGCATTTGGCCATTTAATAATTTGGTGGCACCATGTGATTGTAATAATGATATGGATATGATTATCTCCTAGGAGGAGAATACTATAAAGGGTGCTTTTGTGGATTTTCTCTCATATTTTGTTGTTGGTCATTAGTGGTAGCATTATAAGGATTAGGTGGAATCTTACCAAAGTAGGGTGGAATGTCTTACTTTTTTCCATTATTAACAACATAATCTTTAGTAATTATTCTTTCCACATTTTCTTTTGAGATTTATGTTGCTCACCTATGATCCTTGGTTGGGAATCAATCTGGTAAGGATACCATTGATGGATAATCTTCTTATAGGGTGAAATTGTCACACTTTTATTTGAATATAAATCGTATAAGATATTTGCGATGAAGTAAGAAAGAACAAGAATTATACATAAATGCCATGATGAAATTTAAATTTCCAAATCATATTGCTAGAAAGAGTTTGTTCATAGTTCCATTGAGAAACATAACTCATAAGTGATTTGCTCACTTTAAGTAAAGGACTTGTTACAAACAGGATTGTGCATCTAGTGAAACTTTCTTAGATACTAAAAATTTTCATGAATTTCAAACAAGAGTTCTTGTTGCAAGCTAGATGGTAATTCTAACCTCTTATACCTCCTTCTCTTTTTTTCCAAGCTCTTCCAACAATTGTCCTAATCTCATTAATCAACTTATTTGCTTATTGTTGAATTTCATTACTTTTCTTAAACCAGAATTGTCATATCATAATAAGGTATTTTCTTGCTTTAACTGATGGATTTAAGCTTGATGAATGTCTAACTATCAAATCAATCTTGCAAGTTTAGTTAAAGAATTGAATCTCAACTTTCACATTCATTTGTTTGAGCATTTTTTTCTAATGACCTCCTTAGGGGTGCAACACTTCTCTTTATATTGTCCTAATTTGTAGTGTAGAGCTTGCAACTTTTTACTATATTCAGAAGACATTTCCTTATTTGTTTTTTATGGATCTTTGACTAATTTTTTAGTCCTAGACACTTTGCAAGGCCACAATTCTTTTTTAGTGAACAATCTTTTATTTTGGCAACCAATTAAGCATGATTTTCAAGTGACCAAGTGTATGCCATTTTGTACTTCATTTCTGATTCAACCTGATAATCAATTAGTTCATTGAACATGTGTACTGGTAGCTGAGGTCCTTGTACTTTAGGAGTAATGAAACCTTTTCCCTTACTGGCTTGCCATAATGAATAACCAAAAGTAGTTTGATTGGTACATACATCAGGCTCAATTTGTTGAACCAATCTCCACGACTCAATCACTTCTTTAATTTACTGAGGTAACTCTACATCATTATGGGAGAATTCTAATTCTGACATCATGAATGATTGGAATGAATTGCTTTGATCCTAACTGTGTTCTCACCATGGTTGGTACATAGCTTGTTACTCCCTAGAGACTAATTAGTGGTACCCAAGGCTTATTTCAACTTCTATATATAGCCAGAACACATTGCATCCATGAAGCTTTTCATAATACTTCATCTAACCATTAAAAATACTATATCCATTTATCTTTTCTTGAGGTTTGGGATGCCTAATCAGTAATATTGAACTCCAAGAGTGGGTTTTTATCTAAACTATGGTACATTTTGAATTTGATCAATGGATATTGGGAATAATTGAGGTCAAGGAGATGACTTATTATCCATACTGCCAATAACTGAGCGCAACCATAAAATTGTCCCTAACCTTGCCTTGTGCAAAGGTTTATTACTTGTTAGGATAAAATTGACATTATGCTTAACTTTTTCAAAAAAATTTATTACTTGTCCATTAACATATCCTTTCACTTTTGAAAATATCACCAATCTATAAATGGCCAAAACTAACATTGAAATACCTTGATCATTATCCATGTGCTATTGAGTGAACCTTTTATATACGCTGGTAAGTTTTGCTAATTCTCATTTTTCTATTTTTCCATCATGAAAATATACTTTATCTTTATCTCTACTGGTTATGCCAAGCAACTCATCATATTTCTTAATTGTTGGTGTGACATCAATTTGGCTGAAGGTAAAGCAACAATACAAGGGATGTAAAAAATTGAGCATGCCTTTTAAAACAGAAGTATCCACTGGTATAAATAACAAATATGCTAAGCTCCCAACTTGGAAAAAAAATTATCCTCTTTTCATATTGAACCAAATATGTGTCCATAGTTCTAAATCATTTTGATTGAAATTGACTTTTTCCATTTATGGTAATCAAACCATGTATTCCTATGGAAGACAATCTCATTTTACATCCTAACTAATCTATAACTCTTGTATAACCGTCGTCTAATTTTCAATTTTCAAAATAGGTCCCATTGATGTCTTAAGTCTTTTTATTTTTCTAAATGGATCTAGGGGTATGAACAATTAAGAATACCTTTGAACATCCAAATCATGCATGCAAAAATGAGAGTGATGAAAAAAATGACAAACAAATTATCGTAATGCACACAAAATAGGTCAGCAAGATTTATTCTAATAATAGTGATAAGGCTAAGGTAAGAGAGTGTTTCTACAAGTGTCCTAAATGGTAAATTCCTAGGCTTAAAACATGTCTCTTGGGAATAGATTTATCTTGAACATGGTAGGTCTAAGCTTCCTCTAATTAGTACTTTTTTTTTTGGTTATAAAAATCCCTAATTGGATTATGGTCCTTAAATTGTCCTTGCTAATACCAAAAATTGATTAACAAGGTCCCCGATCCCTATCCTTGATAGTTTACAAATAGAAAGGGTAATTTAAGTGGGGGCATTTCACTAACTTGCACGAAAATTAATAGCTTCACAAAGGTATCATTACTTTGCTTCTAGCTAATCCTATTGGTATGAGAGCCTGGGTTGGAGGCTTATATGTGTGACTGATTATGTACAATGTGTTAAAGGAGACATACAATCCAATTCTTAATCCACACATAGCACATAATAAATTAACACAAAACCAATAAAGCATATACACATACAAAGAAAAGAAAGAAAACTAAAATGATCAGGATGACCCAAAAAGATAGAAAAAGAAGAAATATAATGGCTTAACTCCATGCCACTTCCTCAATGGAGTTGCTAAGCTATCGTGACGTCCCTACAATAAAACAAAGGAGGATGATTAAAAGTTTGAATACATTTTTTTAGAATATTAGAGAAAAAAGAAAAGAAAAGAAGTCATCACGAATCATTTTTAATGGTACGATTGGAACACCTCATGAGCTTATGTTTTCAAAGTTTGGATTTAGGAGTTGGTTATGTGTAGAGAAGATGCTAGGCACTCTACAAAGTTTGCTAGGATAACAATTGCCTATTTGCTTTAATACTACCTTTTAAATAAAATAAAATGGTGGTAGAAAAATTACTATTATTATTATTTTTTTAACATCTCACCTTAGATTCCATAATATCAAAAAATGATATTGATATATGGTCCTTATAAGAATGGGCAATGTAAAGTTATTCTAGTACGAAATAACATAGATGTCTATAACAATTGTTATAAAGTAGTGCTTCAAAAGAGAGAAAAAAAATAGACAACTAAATAAATAAAAAGTTAATATAGTAATAATTTTAAAAAAAATGGTTGAAGATAAATGTAAAAACTATAAATGAGGATTTTTGAATACTATTTTGCTATGCTAAGACAATATTTAAATATTCCAATTTTCACCATTCCCTCTTTATACTTTATGAAAGTAATAGCATGATTGGTTTAATTTTAATCTATTTGACTGCTAAGTCCATCCAAATTCATGGTAGGATTTAAACAAAATAAGTGCATCAATAATGCTACTTACCATCATGATTGTACTAGCAACCGGATTACTTAATTTTGATCTGTCATAGGGAAAACCTTTTTTAGTTTGACATATTTTTAAAATAAAATTATTGTAGCATAAATTAATAAAATGATCAAAATTTTGTTTTGATGCAATATTTTGGACATTTTTTTGCAAAACATTTTTAGCTGATTTACAATCTAATCTAGTAATAAATTTTTTATTTAATAAATCACTTTGAAATTTATGTATGCTTAAAACAATTATCAAAATTTTCATTTTGATAGTTGAATAATTTTATTGATCATGATTTTAATGCTTTGAAGCAAATGCAATAACATGCTTTCAATTATTTTTAATTTATTTTAAAATTCCACCATACCCTATATTAGATGCATATGTCTCTATAATTTTGTTAGATGGATCAAAAATATGTAACACTGAAGACATTTGACTTGGGTTTTGATTCGTTTGACTATGTCTGTATGAACATCTATCCAAGCAGAAGGGTTTTTCCTTGGACAATCATGCAAAGGTTGCACGACATTTGATATTTGGGGAAAGAAATCAGAAACATATTTAAGGCAACCTAAAAATCTTTATAATTGAGTTTTGTTAATGATTTGATCCGTAAATTTATCAGCAAATTGAATTGCCCTTTTAATTGGAATTATGGTTCCATGATAAATATAAGGGCTAAAAAACCTAATTCTTGTTTGAAAGAGAGAGTTTTTCTTTCTTAACATTGCAAGACCATTTTTCTTGGTAATATCCAAAAATTTATTACGATATTTGAAGTTTTGGTCAACATTTTTCAGAAAAGATAAGGACATCATCAATGTAATCAATAATAAATTTATAAACGGATCATAAATATCATTCATAGTCTTTTGAAATTATGAAGTTGCATTTTTTATATCAAACATTCCATTCATATTGTTCGAACGAAACTATAAATGTTGTTTTATACATATCTTTAGGTTTTATTTGTATATTCCAAAATCCAAATTTCATATCCAATTTTGAAAATATTTTTGTAAAATGCAAATGATTTAATAAATCTTTTTTTTATTTAGGATTGGATATCTAACCCATTGAAGAGCTTTATTAAGAGGTTTATAATTAATCACAAGCCTTGGGGTCCTTTGTTCTATTTTTACATTTTTATTGACACAAAAATCAAGACATGACTATTGACTTTTGGATTTTTTAATGATTCATTTGGCTATGAGATCATTAATTTCCTTTTGGTAATATTTTAAAAGTTATTAATTCTGTTGTATAGGACGTGCTTTTTAAAGGATCTGCCTTTCATAAAAGTCCTTTTTATATGATAGAGCTACCATATATTATTTTCTCTTCGAAAAAACATTTGGAAGATCAGAACAAATCTGGTTTTGGATTTTATTTTAAACCCTTGCATCTAAACAATTTGGTTAGCCAACCTTTTGAAGAAAATTTCTTCAGAAAAATAATTTATTTGATTTTCTTTGCTTTCTATAAGATTTATATTTTTGAAAACTAATTTTTTGATAAATTAGAAAACTATTTTTTGTTCTAGACTTTCTATTATTATCTCTTCATCTATTACTGAAAATGACATAATTTATTGAATAAATGGAGAATTTAAGATTATCTTGCTAGTCATATTTTTCACTAATAAGAAAGCAGTACTAACTTTATAAGAAGAGTTTTCTATGCTTATGTTTGAAACTTATGATTTATTTGAAGTTTAGACCTATTTGCATATCTAAAGCCTTCTTTGTTTTTTCAAAATACTTTGTAGGAGTTAAACTTTCTTGAATACAATTGAAATCAGCTCTTATATCAAACAAGGAAACTGTTTCAATTGTAAATTCATTTTTCATTGTTAATTTAATAGGTATGTACCTTTTTCTAGTGGATACTTTAGGAGTGATTCTAAAAATGTCTTTATTGACCATTAGTTCATCACTATCTGGATCTTTGCTTTTAGATTTTTTAATCTCTAAAACAATTGATCATATTATTTTTGCTGGAGTTTTAATTCTTTTACCTCTGATTTGAGTAAATTAACTTTAGGTTGTAAATCCAGTAAAGTTCTAGGTTTACTTTTTTTTTTTAGTTAAATCTATCTAAAACCTCTTTAAAATTATTTTTGCTGATAGGGGTTCATTTATAACTAGTTGATGGTTTGTCTATTGTTTGTTTGGGGTTTTGGATATAACTCTTCTTTTGTTCAATATCAGGCAAATGACAAATGACTTAAAAAAGAAGATTTGTTATTTTGTGAGAATATTTACCTCATTATTACTTTTATTTGATGATGAAATTTCTTCTGATTCAAAAGAGCAGTAGTTATCATTTTGCATAATTTAATCATTTTCTTAATTAACTTCTACTGAATATTCTTTTTCAATAGAAGAGCTTTTAGAAATGAGGTTGCTAATCTGGTTGAGGATTCCTCCCTCAAGGTTAAGGTTTCTAATTTTTTTTATTTAAACTATAATACTTTACTATATGTTCAGGTCTATTACATCTAAAATAGACTGATCTTATGTCCTAATTTGGTAGAGGGGTGCATATAAGTTTTCTAAATTTTTGCCTGAAACTTTGACTCCTATTTTTACAATTTAGTTGTTGGCTCAAATCAGCTTGTTTTGCCCTATGTCTGTGCTTTGGCTTGAAGGTTTTAGGGTGAACAAAATCAAATTCTTCACAAAATGAACCTAATTTTTTCCTATTTAGTTATGTTTCTTTGACTAATTACCTCCAAATTTTATCATCTTGATAAATTTTAAGGACAACTATTTAGACATACGTTGCAAGCTATCCATAAGTGAGTTATTTATAAGGAATGGTCCCATTGAATTGATTTATGATTTTTTTTCTCTTACCTTATCTCCTAAGGATCTAGGAAGTCCTTTAAGGAATTCTTCTTTTAGAAAGGTTGATTACTATTCAATCTAGAATATATTTTGCTGAAAAAGGTGTTCTTATATCACCTAAAATCAGAAAGAGTTCTACACTTAATACAATTCAACTGATTTGTCTTTCCAAAGAATTAGATCTCCTATGAAATGTTCAACGATTGTATAGATCAATCTGTTGATTACATCGGGAATAGCTTGACCTTTTAAGTCTAGCATTTCTATACCTTGGGCATTAGTTTTGACATATTCTAAAATTTGTGTTTCCTCAAGATCAGTGAGATGTTCATCCCACCATCCTTTAAATTAGCTGGTTAATCCAGCAACTAGAATGTGAATGACTACTACATCATCATATCCTTGAGTTATTTGGTAGATTGTACTTGCCATGGTCATTTGCTAGAGAATTTGCATGATCTCATATTCAATTTTGTCATTTATGTTCTATTCATAAATGTTATTTCCATTGTAGGAATTCTAAATAAGAGATTTTTCTTCTATTGGATCAGTAAAACCTATCCTAGGATGAGGTGGTCTCTGGGTTGCTATGGTTTTGATGGCTTCTACCTTGGGTTCATCTTCTTCCTTAGAAGAGATTTTAGATGCATTGTCTAAATTTTGCACATTCCTACTAGATTTATCTTGTATAGGTGATTCTAAAATAACTATGGATTTGTTAAGCTTCTGATCTAATTCCTATATCATTTGATCTATCTGGTAATTTCTATTTTATGGATAAGGTTCGCTCTATAGGAACAATTCAAACATTTCCGTTTGTCTTGAGGGATCTTATAAGGTTTGAATAAAAGTTTTCTATTTGTTTTCTAGTTAAGGTGCTAGAAGAAGAAGATTCTCTTATTTGGTTAGCTCATTTGAGAGGATTTGTTATACTAAAATTTAGAAATATTTATTAGTGTAATTGTCTTTTTCAATCAAAGATTGTATATCTTTCAAAGAAGCATTTTTGGCAATATCTCTTACCTTAAAAGGTACTGCTATGATAGGTTTTTCTAAATTTGTGGTTTCCATTTAAAAGGATTTGTTTGGTGGTAACTTAGAAATAATTTTTTTCTCACTTTGGGAAGTTTATGTCTAAGTGGTTTTGGTGTTTGTAGGTCCCAGATAGTATATAAAAAAAATTAAGTGCGGAATTTGCTTTGATCATGCCCTTTTCCCGTTGGGGAATTACATACACCTTTTAAGATCTTGATTGTAGTGATTTAACAGAAATTGTTTAGAGCAAATAGAT
>JANHAO010023135.1:0-11991 GCA_026873985.1 Saraca asoca
ATAATTCAATTGTTTGATCTAAATTTTATGGTTATTTGTTTGCACCAATTTAACCTATTTGAAAACAAAATTTGAAATGTTGAGCGACATTCTTTCCTTGCATTTACACAAGCTTAAAAAATGCTACGTTAGATTTTTCATGTGATCTCGTACATTGCCCTCAACATTTTGAAATAGTAAAAATGAATATTATACTCAAATAAACTAATGGGAATATTTTAAGTACTGCTATTAAAGATGAACTCTAACTAAATTTAATTGCTAAAATAACACTGCCCAACAGAAAATTTATATTTAAATTTAAGTGTAATACCATGAGGTGTCATGTGTCAAATAATAATAATAATTATATTAAGACTTAATTTTTTTAATTTAGACTCATGATTGATGATTATTATTGTGCTTTTTTATAAAATAAAATATTAAATGAGAGTTTTATTGGGACGACATCTTCCAAGAAATGCAACTCTGGCTTTAGAGCACCTGTCAACAATGCTCGCGGTTGAAGGGTGAACAGAGAGTGGAGTAAAGTTAAAATGCGTATGAGAAGCACCTGTAGCATCATGACCCAATAGTACCATAAAAGTACAAAAAAAGTCAGTCATATAAGACAGAAGTAGTCCGTCACAATATTTGAACAGAATTTCATTAAATATGTAAGAGATAATTCAAGAAAAAGAATACTTGTGGAATACATATAGATGTCAAATATATCAATTAACGTATTTCTGAATGAATGAGCTATTTCTACATGTCTGTAACGTATTGACAACATTAGCAAGAATTTTGTTAAACGATTATTGGTATTACGTTGTTCGTGTAGAGTTAATCACACTTTTCATCACGCATTGGTTCAACGGTTGATTCATGAAATTCTTGATTGGTAACTCATATCAAATGCTGATTTTTTATTAAGTTCTAGTCAATTGACCATTGTTCGGATGACTAAAGGCCACTGGTTATTTTTAGCTGTGTTAATGTTTAAGTATGTGCCATTGATGATTGCTTTGGTGTTCATGGTTGAAGAGGCGGATGAAGAATATAATTGCTATGCTGATTTATCCCCATGCTTCAATTACGTATACCCAGATTGATGCAACTCAATGAGAGAAGCAACTGTAAATCAGTTCCTTTGCCTCTGCAGTCTTGACACTCCATATGAATATAAGAAAGGAATTCATGTGGTGGATTTTACTCGGGCTCGCCGGCTCCGACGCCTTTGCAATCTCGGAGATATCACCCACAGCAACTGCACAGGTACATTTATATATGCCACAATCCATATTCCATAACTTCCTTGTGTTCTTGTGTTCTAGCTCATGAATTTTTAAGTTCTGAATAAGTTGCTCCTAATTTAATGGTTTCGCCCAAAATGTCGCAAAATTCAGTGAGCTAAGGCTGGGATTTGTGCAAGATCTCATAACCTTTTTTCCCCTAAAAAAATGGTTAAGTTTGTAAGGAGAAGAAACGATTTGAAAATTATACAAGACTTTGCAACTTCATACACAGTTTGCAATATAAAATACATAATACTTTATATAAGATAAAAAAGGACAGAATTATTAAAATATAATGCAAAGTGGAATGCCTTTTTCTTGAAGGAAGAAGTAGCTATTCATGTTTTGTTCATATTGAAGTAAATTTGTCAGCCAGAGAAAGCCTTATTATGATGCATACTCACTTTCTCGTTGTGATGATACAGATATGGATACCCTCAAGCAAGGAGAGATTGTCAGATCCCCTAACTACCTCGTTTCCGCTTCACAAGTTTTCGCTTTAGGGTTTTCATTCCCCAGGAAAGTAAGAATAGTTACTCAGCCATTTCGTCTATAAACTATCCACCTAAAATAGTGTGGATAGCCAACAGAGACATGCCCATAAAACCTTTTTCTGGATTTCTCGCCATTAACGAAAAAGAAAGTTGAACTATACCCGGGTACAACCACTGCTAACAGTAATTTAAGTGCAACTCTGTTGGACAACGGCAATCTTGTTTTAAGAGTAGTGAATTCTGATGGCTCTTCAGGCAGGACCTTGTGGCAAAGCTTTGATTATCCCACAGACACTCTATTGCCTGCCATGAAATTAGGCTTCAACTATATAACCAGGAGGAACTTGTCACTTACGTCATAGTTGGATGAAAATAACCCATCTTCTGGCCTTTTGGCTATGTAATGGGATACCATGTCACTTCAATTGGTCGTTAGGCGGCGTGGCGTGATTATATGGACAAGTGGAAAGTTGAAGAATCCGAGCTTTGATTTTATCAATGGCGTTGACTTAAAAAATTATACATTGACGCCTGAGAGAAATTCTGATGCAAAATTCTTTAGCTATACTCTAAATAACAATCTTACTAAGAATAATGAATGGCAAATATTGTATAATGGCACGCTAGTATTTTCTGAGGATGAAAGACGGTATGTTATCCAGATGCAGGAAGAATGTTATGGTTATAATAGAGATGAAGGATGCATAAAATGGACACAGCCGCTGTGCAGAAATGACAAGACAACGTTTGAGTTCAGGTCTGGCTCATTTAAACTCCCTAATGGAAATGTTGATGGGGGTATTCAGGAGTTTAATGAAGGCCTTGGTCCTAGTGATTGTTGAGTAATTTGCTGGAATAATTGTAGTTGTGTAGGATATTTGAAGACAAATGAGTCTGGTCACTGCACATGGTACATAGGAACAGGGTTTCGATTGAACACCTTCCAAGTATGTCATTATCCCAAAGTCTCCACCTAATGACAACAGTAAGTTTGCGCATAAACTCAACTTACTATGAACATCAATTATCTGATTTTTAATAATCTCTATCTTTTAGCTTAATCTACTTTTTTCCTGACTTGTTTGGTCCTCAAAGACACAATTAGTAACATTGGATGAACTTTGCACAATAATTTTTTGAGAAGCTTCAGGACAAAGATGATGCATTTTCAACACAAGAAGGCAGGATAAATCACAATTTCTTTTCCATGTTTAATTCATTTCTATAATATGGAATATATGAACGCGTTGACTCTTAATTGTGCACTACAGCCAACAGGAGAAGGGGCACAAATGCAGGAAAGACGAAATGGGTGTGGATAGCTGTTATAGTTCCAATGATTTTGCTATTAGCTTTCATGGTCATCATTATCTCTTTGATGAAGAACCATAAAGTTACATTGCATCTCACCTTTACTTAAAATGTGTCAGCGTGTGTGCAAACTTGAACTAACCTGCACAGCTCTTTATGTATTCAACTAAAACAGGGAGAGGCAGAAAAGAACAAGACATACTTCAGCTGATGACCTCTGATGGATTAAGCAATTTACCAGAGTCTGAATATAGGGATAACTTTGCTCAAAATTTGGAAGTGTTCAGCTTTGTGTCTATAAGTGAAGCAACAAACAACTTTTCGTGAGAATAAACTTGGAGAGGGTGGTTATGGTCCAGTCTATGAGATACAACTTGATGGTGGGAGAGGAAGAGGGAAACTTTTATCTGTCCTATCAACTTCTTTGGATTATTAACTGATCACGAAAAAAATTCTATTACAAAATGACAGGGAATTTTACCTGAGCAACTGGAAATAGCGGTGAAGCAACTGCCGAGAAGTTCAAGGCAAGGATTAGACCAGTTCAAGAATGAGCTTACACTCATAGCTAAACTACAACACATGAATCTGGTAAGGCCACTAGGCTGCTGCATACACCGAGAGGAGAAAATTTTGAGTTATGAATATATTCCCAACAAAAGCTTGAACACTTTTCTCTTTGGTTAGTAATACTTCCATCAATCTCTTTCCCTAAGAAAGATTTTTGTCATAAGAAACTGACCACCTACCAAACAAGTCGTTCTTTATCAAGGAACTCAACAATGATTACTAGAAAGATTGACTTGATTTCAAAACTGACATGTACATTTCACCATTTATTTACAAACATAGATGCATCTAAGAGGGGATTATTAGATTGGAGGAAACGAGTGACGATTATTGAAGGAATCACACAGGGACTTCTTTACCTTCATCAACACTCAAGATTGAGGATCATACATAGGGATTTGAAAGCTAGCAACATATTGCTTGTTGCAGATATGAATTTTAAAATTTCTGACTTTGGACTGACAAAAATTTGAAGTCTCAATGATCTGATGGCCAATACTGTCCTAATTGTTGGAAGCTGGTAAGTGCAAAAATTTTAAAGATGACTTACATGATTGATTCTAAATTAAGAATTTTGATGCTCTTACAAATTTTTGTCTCCTTCCTTACTAATATGCTTTAATTAACCATTATACCAGTGGATGCATGTTTCTTGAGTATGCATTTTAGGGAATTTTCTTTGTAAAATCATATATTTTTAGTTTTGAAATCCTATTGCTTGAAATTTTAAGTGGCAGAAAGAACACGAGCTGTCACAATATCAATGGACCACCAAGTCTTGTTGGATATGTGTGTTCATCATGACTTAGTATTTGGTTTTCCTTTATAGTCTGTCAGTTTAAAATTTATTAACTTGAATGAAGCAATAGTAGGTGTGGGGGTTGTAGCAAAAAGATTCTGGGCTAGAGACAATGGATCCAGTCCTGAAAGATTCCTTTTCTAGGAAAGAATTTCTTACATTTCTTCATGTGGGTCTCTTGTGTGTCGAAGATTCTCTGGGAGAAAGACACTATTTCGGAAGTCATTTCAATGATAACAAATCAAAGCATGGTTCTCTCTTTAGTGAAAAAGCCTACATATTTAAATATTGTCATCAATGATGATTCTCAAAGGAATGGGATGGAATACCATTCAATGAATACTGTGTCTATTTCAACTTTGTATGGAAGATGAAGCTTTGTGTTCGGAGATTGTATCTCATCCTTTTAAATTTGCTTTAGCTGGAGAGATATACACAATACTAGTGCCCTGTTATGGATGATCTAAGTCTTTTTTCCTGGTTTCTTCATTTTGAAAGTTATATGAGTGTCTATTTCCTGTTATTAGTGAACTTAATCCTTTTAAATTTTAGCTGTGCTGTTAACATGTAGTGGCTGAAAGATTTTTCACAAGGATGCATTTAATTACTTTGTAATTATTATTACAATACTACAAGAGCATTCAGTTGCTACTTTTAGATAAGAAGAATCTATCCAAATTTCCTAATGTTTTTCTCCACAACCATTAGTAACATAAGATCCCATAATAGGTGAATAATGGGAGATATGATAAGTGTACCTGCAAAATATAATAAGTAACTAATCTCAGTATGTGAAAATCTACACTGCATGTCAGATTTGACAATTTAACATTAATTGGTTTTGATGAGAGTGGCTTATGTACCATACAAACATTAAGATGGTAAAGATATCAGGCAACATCATGATAAAAATCTAAAGAGAAGTTGCATAATCTTTTAATTCAAAACTTAAAAATTCATTCTTTATCCATCTCATTATCACCATCACTTAAACATGATATACAGTTAACCTTAATATAAATGCAACTCTATTGGACAATGACAACCCTGTTCTTAGAGCAATAAGTTCAGATGACTCTATAAGTGAGACTAACTTGTAACAAGGCTTTGATTATCCCACATTAGAAGTGACAATCCGACGTTTGAGTTAAGGTCCACCTCCTTTAAAATCCCTATTAGTAGAGAATTTGATAATGGTACTTCAAATTGTAGCCATAACTATAGCCTCGTACTAGTGATTGTAGGATTATTTGCTGGAAAAAAATGTGAATATGTAGGATATTGTTGGAACACAAGTGAAACTGGCTGCACTTGGTATATTGGAAGAACACTACAATTAGAACAAGATCTTTCCAACACATCACCAATTAGATATATTTTCCAAACCACGTCGTCTCCTAACAGTAAGTTTCAAATTAAAATTTATTTGATTTTAGATACTCCATAATTAAAGCCATAGACAACTTTTGGCTAGAGAGTAAGCTTGGAGAGGGCAGTTTTGACCCAATTTATAAGGTAAAATTGTCAGGGGAGGGGCGTATTGTTTGGGTGTTCTATTATCATCTTTTGATTATTAATTGACGACAATCAAATCTATATTGCAAAATGAATGGGGAAATTACCTAAACAACTGGAAATAGTAGTGAAGCCACTATCAAGAAGTTCAAGACAAGAACTAGAGGAGTTCAAAAATGAGCTCACACTCAAAAAGTTGTAGCATATAAATCTGGTAGCTATTAGGCCGTTGCATACATGGAGAGAAGAAAACGTTGATTTATGAATACAAGCCCAACAAAAGCTTTAACTCTTTTTTTTTTATTAGTAATACTTCCATCTATCTTTTTACCCATGAAGAATCTGATATCTGTTTAGTTTAATTACACACACATGGCATATTAGAGGTACCTTACAAAAACATGTATTAGATCCTAATATTTTTATAAATGGCAAAATTTCTTGAAGAACATGAACATCTCATTATGCTTTTACCACTAATACATAAATACACCCTTATTCTGATGTTTATGCTAAGATACTCAACTGCCAAACAACTCATAATCTAACCAAGACTGACATATGAAAGAAGTTAGGATTTTCAAATTGATGTGTGCAATTTACCATTTTCTTTTGAAGTGCAGGTCCATCTAAGGAATTGCACAAGGACTCTTTTCCTTCACCATCACTCAAGGTCAAAAGGATCATAACATAGGGATTTGAAAGCTAGGAATATATTGCTTGATGCAGACATGAATCCTAAGATTTCTAACTTAAGGGTGTCAAGAATTTTTAGCTGAAATAAACTGATGGCCAATGCTCACCAAATGTTGGAACCTTGTAAGTGAGAAAAAAAAATCCTACATGAAATCCATGATTGTTTTTGCAAATCATATTCTCTTACATTAAAATGTAATAAAATGGTGTATTTCTAATCAAATTGGCTTAGTGCATACCTAAATACACTTAGTGCAGTTAAGAATTTCTCTTTTGCTATTGATATAAATTTTTGTTCCATTTATGATCTACAACGTATAATTAATTATTGTATTGTTTCAATGCCTCATAAGTATGAATTTTAGGATATGTTCTCCATAAAATTATATGTACTTAATTTTGGAGTCTTGATACTTGAAATTCTAACAGAAGGAACAATGACTTTCACCATATTAATGGACCACTAATGGCATAAATGAATTTAGGACTTAAATCTTTCCATTTTCATATAGTGCATCAATTTACAATTTATGAACTTAAATGAAACAATGACAAACATGGGAAGTGTGGTAGAAAGAAATGAAAACATAGACTGAGAACCTGCCATTGTCCCTCTAGCTTATGCTAAAGTGATGAAGAAGCCTAAATTTTGTGCTTAGACAGTTGTAAGCTATAGATCACCTATAAATTTGTGCCCACACTTAAGATTCCATGTAATTAGAAGGTCACAGATCAATTTTTTCTAGGTTACTTGTTTACAACAGTTATAATGGATAATATTTTAAGCATATGGCTCATCAAAGTGGCACTCTTCAATTTTTGAATTTGATAATTTTGTAGTTAATATAATATGACTGGAGCCTTGGATTTATCCTTTTTGAATAAGAATCTATCAACTTTCCCAAACTTTTGCCTTGCAACTGTATATTAATGGAATTTTATTCAATGCACTAATGATATAGTTGTATTTACAAATGAAATTAACAATGCATGAAATACTATTACGTATTTGTCTCATGATGTTCTCATAATATAAATCGAACAATACAAGTTAGTTGCTACATGGTACAAATGGTAACAATTTATACACAATTGATGTAATGCAGTTATATTTGCAGTACATGAAATAAAAATCTATCAATGATGCATGTCTAATATGTGAAGAATAGTCAAGAGAAGTGTATTTGAGGCATGATTACTGATATGCCTATGTGAAGGATGCATCCCACATCTCAGTTATGATCCTTTTCACTTAACCGGTTTGATAGGATGAAAAAATAATAATTCAATTTATTTGAAATTGGATTTATATATAGATTATTCATACATCTAATTTCAAATGAATTAAATTCTAATTTTTGTATGATATCAAATGAGGTTTTAATCAAAGCATCAAGGTGCATCCAAAGTGTCAAGCATGTTGTAACTTCAAAATTAATTCCTTCAACTAGAAGTCCAAGACTCCACCAAGAAGGGGGTAAATTGTTTTAGAATTTTATTGGTATTTCACACCATTTTCAATAAATGCTTCAATATTTCAACAATTTCACTAGCTACCACAATTAATCCAAAATTCAACTCCTTAACTACTCAATATCAACTAGAATGATAATGAACATAAAAAATATAAAGTGTAGAAAAATTAAATGTAAAAAAATTAGAGTGAGGGTTAAAGAGATCAATGCAAGATTTATCATGGCTTAGCCTTGGAGATCCACTCCAATGATTATATCCACTTCTCAACCTTGATTATTTGATTTAAATTATGGTCATGCATGTCTTAAGTTATTTAATTCAAATTTAATTTAAATAAATTGACTAATTTGATTTTATCACCAAACATTGCAATCAATCTATTTTGAAAATTAATCATAATTAATTTTAAAATCAATCAATTAGTCAAATTCATGATATTTTTCAAAACTTCGGAATCAAGAAAGTAAAATAAAGGAAAGTTTTTAAAATTATTTCTAATTAATTTGTATTGATTATTAAAATAAAAGGAAAGTTTCTAAAATTATTTTCAATCAATTTGTAATCATATTCAAATTAGATTCAAAGTTAAGGAACATTTCCATAAACACAACTTAGGCAAATTTTCTTAAATTTGGTTGTGATTGCAGTTAATTTCCTAAATTGTACTTGTATAATTAAATCATAGGCTTGATTAATCACCATCACAATTGGGCTAATTGATTGTTATCACAACTAATCAAGTTAGCCAAAACCATCATATGTAGTGGTCAAAAAATCCAACCAGTAACCAAACATGGCTGGCTGGTTAGGTCAACTTGCTATTAGCCAACTAGTTGGTCGACCAATATGTTGTTTGGCTAGCTACATAGTTAGCTTTTCTTCGGTATATTTTTTCATTTGAAAAAATTCAATACTTTGAATGAAAAACTTTAATTATATAGAACCAAATTGTGACATGCACATAATCTCTACTATCACAATAACAATCAAATCTTTAATCATGAATTAATGGAAAATAACATGGGCTTTGATGCCACTTGTTAGGAAAATGTCACACCCCAACCCACGGAATGTGATCGATGTAAAAGGTCACCATTAGGAACCCCCTACAAGCCTAACCATGCAAAATAACATACTAAGACACATAATTACACCAATACACAACTAAATATGCACATGTCTATTTCTACCAAAAATCTGATAGAGTCTTTTCTATTTTTTAAATATTTGGGCACAAGGCCTATACAACAACAAAAGGGCTACACAAGCACCATAACTTGTATGGTGAAACAAAATAACAATGGCCCAGAACAACACAATCTATAGCCTGCTGGGCACTCAACAATCAATGTACATGCATGCATACAGTCTTACCAACTGCCAAAACTTTACACCACAGTTATACCTTAAATTTTTACAAGGTATGATCCACTTGGTCAATAAGTAGATTCTGAGCCAAAATGGCATGGGGAAACAATAGGGGTATCCTTTGGATCTGAAAAGATGGAGAAGAAATGAATGAGTTTCATAAAAACTCAATGAGTAAATAATCTCATAGAAAACCAAAACTTGGTTTATAAATTCATATTTGAAATCCATAAACAAAATATGTATCTAGTCATGAAAATAAGCTTATCTGCTTAAATGTCATAATCTCACAATAAGTTTGGAAGCTTCATCCATCAAGAAAGTTAAACAATTGAAATATGATATTTAACAAAATGAAATATACAACAATGCATGATACTATAAAAACTATCCCTCAAGACATAAACATAAGAAAATATTCAAATAAGCTTTCTAAAATATAATACTAGTTATATAACAAAATAGTCAACTGGAATCCCAATGGAAAATTTCTAGAGGTAACCATAACATTACAACATCACAAACATCCTCGTAATCCATATCTAATACGCATGCCAAATATCCACATATTCGACGACTCCCCCCTTATTACGGCAATTCAATATGCATGCCAAATATTCATATATTTAACAACTCCACCCTTATTACACCATTACCTGTTCTAGTCACAAGTACACTTAAGGGTTACCAATAATTTTTCAATGGATCCAGGACCTCAACTTATAAAGTCATTTTTATATTGAAACAACATAGAGCAATATAAAATCTCTAGTAACAACCATGTAAACCAAGAATAAAAGCATCATTTCATCATGTCAAATTAGTTTATATATATATATATATATATACAACATACATTAAACCTTCAAAACAAGGTAACATCAAAATCTCATTACTTAAATCATTTTAATTCTCATCAAAAATTATTTTACAATGTAAATGGGATTTTTTAAAAAATAAATAGGATTATCTACTCACCTTAAGGGCTTCTTAACTACTCAGTTTCCAAAGAAAAAATCACAATGTGTTAAATCAGCTAACTAGAAAATTTGAGTGGTTGAGCTTCGAAAATCAACCGGAGCTCCAAAAATTGAATGTCAGTGTGCTTAATCCTTCAATAGGAACCTCACTGAAGCAAAACAATGCAAAATAAGAAGGAAAATTTTAGCTTGCTTCAGCTTTGCACAATGAAGATTTCAACTAACCCATCTTGAAAACTTGTTGTAAAATTACTATAAAATAAATTTGATTATTTAGGATTACTCACCACAGTCTAAAGTGTAGGTGAGAAGCTCAACCGAAGTTGGATTATTGTCGATAAGCTGATCCATGACTTAGCCGTACAACACCAATGGAGAGGAGAGAAAGAGAACTGCTGGCTGGCTAACTGGAGAAATAGAGCTGTTGAAGAGAAGAAAAGGTGATCAGTGGCAATTGGAGCTCGCTAAAACTCATCAAGTCAAAGAAGGAAAGGCTACTAGAAAATGCAATAGTAGTAGCGGCTAAAGACTCTAGCTTCAGCTAAAGTTGCAGCACCACGGGGAGAGCAAGGTGCCAGAGAAGGAAGACCGCTGACGGTGAAGGTTGAAGGAGAAAGAAATCGCTAGAGAATGGATGAAAGTAGACAAAAGAAGAAGGATGCTGAGATGTAGAGGAAGTTTTAAGAAGTTGTACACATAAGAAGAGAGAATCCAGTTGAGGAAATTTTTATATCATAAAAGAAATGGGATAAATTACACTTTGACCCCAACAACTTTTCTCTACCATTAATAAGGTCCTCCTGAAAAAGGAAAATTTTCATTTTAGCCCCAACAAACTTTTAAAATTTTTCACTTTCGTCCTTCTGAATTTATTTTCCAATTAATTTTTATTATTTTATTTATTAAGGCATTACAAAAAAATAGATTAAAAGACTTCAAATATGTCAATCATGAGCATCAAGTATGTGTAGTAGAATTTAAAATTTTTTCCCAATCCCAAATCATATTGTTTACAAATTAATTCATAAGCAAGATAAAATTTAAATCAATAGTTTAAATTATACCTTCTCGAGAGTTGTTCTTAGAATCATCAGTCAAATTTGAATATGATTTTCAAGCAATTCCACGAACTCTGCAACTAGTCCCACAATCAAGTCTCTTGGATTGTCCTTGGGCAACTCATTCAAATTTGATATCTGATCAGGTGCCGAATCGAATCAAGATTAGAAAATTTATAAATCAAGCTACCTAAACCACTTGTAGTATAGGCAACATCGGGTCGAGCCCTTGGATCATTTTGGATGATATCAATCAGATTAAGAGATAGAAATGAGGGGGGATTGACAGTAACTATACCAACAACAAACTACAATGCAAAAATGTAAATAATAATAAGTAAACCAACTAGCCTAAGGGAATTAACTAAACTTGAGATTAATGTATCCTTGATCACTAAATATTCATTCAATTGTTAATCATATTTTTTGGCTTAAAATCATAACAAG
>JANHAO010023136.1:0-11993 GCA_026873985.1 Saraca asoca
AATAGAAGTAACTGAAAAAGAAAACATTGATCTCAATTTATTAGTTGAAAGATTAATTATTGAGAATACTTCATGTTGTCATTGTACATAAGCACTGCGACTTATTTGAGTTCGTATGAGAGTTACGAAATTGATAAGTGAGCGATCTCATGCTCGGGGTGATCTTGTGCCCAAATAGATAAATGTGCATAAGAGCTGTGATTTATTTAAGTTCACATGAAAGCTATGAAGTTAATAAGTGAGCGATCTCGTGCCCAAAGGGGTGGTCGAACTTGTGGTCAGGGCAATCTTGTGCCTAAATAGAAGTGACCGATCATGTGGTCGGAGCGATCATGTGCCTAAAGGGGTGGCTAATCTTGTGCCCGGGGCGATCTCGTGCCCAAATAAAAGGTGATCGATCTTGTGGTTGGGGCGATCTTGTGCCCAAATAAATGAGTTTTTTTTTAGCGTCTCCACACCTCAGCAAGCCCGCAGCTCAACTAGTTAAGTGAGTTTATTTTGAGTGTCTCCATGCCTCAGCAAGTCTGCAACTCAACTGGTTAAGTGTCTATCAATTCTTCTCTCGATTGAGCTTTGGGAGGGGGGTCTCAACTGAATGAAGGATCAGAGTGTGAAGCCTTTCATAAGGTTCACAATAAGTTGACTACATGCAGACTGCAGATGTTGCTAGCCCGATAGAAGAAAACTTAGTATTAGTAATTATATTTAAAATGTTTATACAGTTTACAAATAGGTATAAGAGTTCAAAAGATCATCTTGATAGATGGGGATCACTCTCGCTCGGTGTCCCGTCGGGATGATCCATGTTGTTGCCTGGAAGGCTGCACAACATAATATACAAATGACCTCTTTTGATGAGATCCTCGATAGCATCTTGTAGTGGCCAACATTTCAAAGTGACGTGCCTGAACTCGTTGTGATATGCACAGAACTTTCCCCGATTGAGTCTGGACTTGCCTGGAGTCTTTAAGGGCGAAGGCTTTCCGAAGCCCTCCTTATTCCTTTCCATTGCGAAAATCTTATCCTGCGTGTTTGACACTATGCTGTAGGTGCTGTGGCAAGCTTGGAATAGGGGTCGTTCATCCTTGCTCTTCTTTGCAAGTTAGGACTCGAGGTTATCATTTCCATTCCCACGGTTACTTCTTTTCTTGTTCGGAGCTGAACTGCTTGTTTTGATCCTCTATAGGCTAAAAGTCTTGTCCCACTTGATTTGTTTTACGGCCCGCTCATAGAACTCGCCCAGGTTCCCAACTAGGGATTTGTACAGGCTCTTGAATAGTTTTCCATCTCTGCGGAGTCTCGTCAAGATGGCAACCAGAACGGCCTCATCTGAGGGCTTCTTAACATCATTGACTTTGCACCTGAAGCAAGCAATGTAATCTTTCAGTGCTTCCTACTTTCCTTGGAAGATTGTAGCGAGGTGATATAGAGGCGTGAGTTGCTTTTGCAACGCTCGATACTGATTAATAAACCTTTCTTGATAGTCTCCCCAATTGCTTACACTGTAAGCTGGGAGGCTTTTGAACCATATTCGGGGAGCTTCCCGCAATGTAGCAAGGAAGACACGACATTAGATCAAGGGGTTACAGGCTTGTAGATCCATCTAGATATTGAGCAAGTCCAGATGGTTATGTGGGTCATTGTCTCTGTCATACAACAGAATGGTTGGAACTTTAAGCTTGTACGGAAGGGGTTCCTCTATGATCTTTCTAGAGAAAGGGGTTTGCTCCCCAAAGCGACCTTAGTCATTTTGACTCCGAGGATGCTCCTCCAGATGCCTGACCCTCTGAAAGAGGTCTTCCACTAAAAGATCTAAGCCCTTCGGTCTTTGGCTAGGGACTTGGTGGTTTAGTTTGCTGTCCCGGCCAGGTGGATAGTGATGCGAAGTCTACTCCTAGTTGGCCTCACTGGAATGCTCGACGTCAGGTGCAGTGGCTACATTTCGCCCTCATATGTTTTGACCTCGTGCCTCCACTAGCATCATGACTATTTTACTTAGCTCTCCCATCATGCTCTCAAGTTTTTCCTAACGTTGAAGCCAAGTCTATGGTCCATTGGCACCGTTAGCGGCGAGAACTGATTATACTGAATTGGTTTGAGGGATACCAGTAGTTGCTCTCACGATTGGAGCAGTGGATGAGTCTGTTGTCGAAACATGGCCGTCTGAGGGATGGAGTTGTGCATTCGAGGTTCTGGTGGCTCTTCCCTTGGCCACTACAGCAGAAACGAACCGAAATAGGTGAGATCCCCACAGACGGTGCCAAAATGTTGACGTCAGATTTTGGTAATGGTCCAAACTCTGGCCAACGGGGGGATTCTTATAGGATCTCTGGCCTTCAACCGGTTTAGATAAAATAGAGTTGCAAGATAGATAGAAAATGAAAGGAAGACCAGAGAAGAAGGAGGCACCAATTTAATGTGGTTCGACCCAATCCAGACAGCGCTGGACCCTACGTCCATGATAGTGTGTTATTGAGACAATATTTTTATAGTGTTTGATCTCTGTTTTAGTATAGTTTTGGAATAGAGATCTCTCCCTTTTCAGATGGCCTCCTTCCTTATATTTATAGAGGAAAGGAGGCTACAAAGGTAATTACTCATACAGTAAATCTTTTACATCAATATTTATTGCACAAGATAGAATATGCAGACCAAATCTCCTACTTTTGGCTACTGCAAGTTGTCTTCTGCAAGTGGGACCCCATTTATCCATTGGGGCAAGACATGACTTTAACCTTTCTATCTGGTGAGCTCCAGGTCACAGGCTATGCTTTGCTTATCGGGCCGTTTAGTCCGTGTGTCTACTCTCCACAATAGGGAGGTTGAGTTCGCTATCTCTCACGTGCAAGCTTGACCTAATGAGTTCGCTGAGCAATGTGTCTTAATGGTAAGGTGCTCCGAAGGCTCTACGAGCTGGTCCCTTTGTCACTTTTTCTTACGGGCCTTCTTGGGTCGGACCAATTTCCATATACAACATCTACAAAGTGAACTGAGAGCTGGGGAGCTAATGTTATAAGTAAAATCTGATATCACAAAGTGAGCTAACAAAGGTCTGAAAAGGGACAAGCAAAAAGATCAGCTCATCAGGCCAAGAGGTTGTTGAACAGAAGGTCTAGCTTATTAGCATTCAACTCGTCAAGTCTCAATTCACTAACAGCTTGAGCTCACAACCTATTTGAGTTTGACCTTGCAAGGTAGTAATAGTTCTGAGCATGTGAGTTCTAGCTCGTTAGGATGCAATGTCTCTCGTAGCTAGAAACCCGCTAAGGTTGAGCATTGAGCTAGCTTATAACTTGCACTACCATTTGCAAAATGCAGCCCAAGGGTCCTAGCCACAAAAAGCATTTTACAGAAGTCTTCTAGTAGTCTGCAAAAGCCTAGTTGCTATACTTTAGATTGTCTTATACATTTATATTTGATGTAACAAAAATATAACATGTAAAATTACACTTGTAATCTTCTCCTCTCTATAAATAGGAAGAAGAAGATCCCTATAAAGCACAATGCAAATTACTATACTAAAACTCTGTAGAAACTTAACCAGAAGCAATAAAATGATACCGTGGATGTAGGGATTAGTGCCATTCAATTTTGGCTGAATCATTTTAAACCTCTGTGTTCTCTACTATTCTCCTTCTTCTTCTAGTTATTTAACATTTTCTTCATGTCTTAATGGTCAAATAATAACTTGGGTCCTAAGAGAACCCCCTTCAGGTTCGTTGGATTTGGCAGAACCAAAATCCACCATCAATACAACAATAGTGCCCAACATGTACATGCTAGATTAAACATTTATCTGCAAGTTATCTATAGGTTTCCAAACTACATCATAATCTCCTAATCAAAAGTCATTCACATACCACCCTATATCCTTTTAAGGGCAAGGCAATCAGAAGTTAGATTAATCTATGACTTACTATAGAGCCAAAAACATTGGTTAATACAAGTAAGCCATGTGGCTATATTATTTACCAATTTTCAAAAGGTTAAGCAGAATATATATAGATGGTAGAACCTCTAGGGATCCAACCATCTGAAGCCATCATTAATAGGATGTTTAGGGGTTCCATCAGAATGATTTCAACCTATGTCATACTTCACACCTAGCTAGATTCAAAATGATGATATAATGAATCCAAATCTCATATACACCTAAAAGACGTAACATGGTGGTGGAAAAGGTGTTAAATGTAATTTTCAGTGGATTGCTATTCATTCTTACTTCTCTGAGAGTGGATTATCAGCTAGTTCTTGAGAATTTGAAAAATACTCCATAAAAGAGTGAGTCTGGGGCTCAATGAGATAAATCTATACCTAATTTATGAATGTTTCAATAGTAGCAAGACATATTCAAATCATAGCCATTTGTTTATTTTTATTTCATATCATATTTGTTGTGGGTGAAAATTGGTTTCATAAAAGTAGGCTAAAGGCCCAGTAGAAGCCAAGACCACACTAGAGGACATCCAACTTGCTGAGGATGAGAGTGCGAAGTCCTAGCTCATGTGTTCGGCAAATTGCTCCATTAAGCTCCAGCTTACTGAGTCCCAGCTTGCACGTAATTCGAGCTCACTTCGCCAGCCTTAAAGCTTGACCTCGCTGTTCAAAGAACAACAACAAAGGCAAGAAGAAATAGTAGCGTAACTCAAGTAGTTATGTGAAGAAGCTCAGAAAGAGACTCATGAAAACCATCACAACTAGTGATCTGGGGGCTTGCAACCAGCTGAGAGCTCTGGCCCCTAGTCCAAAGCTCGAGATCCAATAATGAAGCAAGTCCACCAAAAGCTTAAATAGTTAGGGGATTGCCTCCAATCTCAGAATAATTAACCTCGCTATAAGGAAAACTCGCCATTCTCTATGGAGATCGAAATGTAGCCCCTTCCACAGAAACTTAAAGTGCCCACAATCCTATCATACGATGAAAACAATGACCCCTATGACCATCTGGACGTGTTCAATGTCCAAATGGATCTACAAACAAATGACCCTCTAGTCAAGTGTCACGTCTTCCCAAATACATTAGGAGGTGTACCTTGAGCATGGTTTAGAAGCCTCCTTGCTCATAACATCCATAGCTAGGAAGAATGTCAATAAAAATTCATCAACCAGTATCGAGCATTGAAGAGGTAGCTCACGCCTCCTTCTCATCTTGCAATGATCTTCTAGTGAAGAAATTAGTCACTAAAAGATTATATAGCCAGGTTCTGATATAAAGCCAACTCCATAGAAAATCCTTTGGAGGAAAGCATCCAAACAGCAATCTCAATGGGACTCCACAAGGACGGGAAATTGTACAAAAGTTTTTATAAGTCCCCCACTCAGGATCTAGCTGAATTCTATGAGTGAGCTGCCAAACAAATAAGTTGAGAAGAGACCTTTGGTATGGGGAGCCCAAGCATAGGGATGAAATGATTGTCGCTCCTTAGCACAAAAAGAAGAATGAAGAGAATTAGAATAGTGGTCCCGGTGACCTGCCCGCAAAGAGGGTGAAGCGCATGCGATCCTAACATCAAGGCCAATATGAAAGGTATAGTGTTCTGTCTGATACACAAGATAGGATTTTTGGAACGGAACGAGATAGGGAAAATTTTTGGAAACCCAAGCCCTTTGTGACTCCTGGCAAATTCAGGAGCAGCAAAGATAAATTTTATGCCTACCATAATGAGATCGAGCACAACACTTTGAAATGTTGGGCACTAAAAGATGCCATATAAGACCTCATTAGAAGAGGCCGGTTATAGAATTATATGGTAATGCTGATAGATCACCTAGCTCAATAGACTCAACAAATTGTTAATCAAAAGCAAGAGCCATCCATTAGAACCATATTCTGATCCTGTAATATCATATTGAAGAAAATGAAAATATTCCAATTTTTTGTTTAATTACCTGGCAAAATGTTTTCAGAAAGGAAAAGCTATTCTATATTAGTCTAGTGTAGCTATGAGCTCACTGAGGTGTGGAGGCACTATTAAACACTCAGAATCCAGCATAACTATAAGCTCGCTGAGGTACGGAGGCACTATTAAACACTTAGGATCCAACACAGCTATGAGCTTATTGAGGTGTAGAGGCACTATTAATCACTTAGGATCTAGCACAACTATGAGCTCGTTGAGATGAAGAGGTACTATTAAACACTCAAAATCCAGTGCAGCTATGAGCTCACTAAGGTGTGGAGGCACTATTAAACACTCCGGATCCAGTGTAGCTATGAGCTTGTTGAGGTACGAAGGGACTATTAAACCCTTAGGATCCAGCGCAACTATGAGCTCACTAAGATGTAGAGGCATTATTAAGCACTCAAAAATCTGGCAAAGAGCTATGAGCTCAATAAGGTGCAAAGACATCAGAATTAACTCATCTACCTACCTAATAGGTAGCAAAGTTGGCATAGTAGAAAAATGCATCTCTTATGTGCATAGGCACTCTCAGCTCACTAATGAGATCCTTCCAGCTGCAGTTCACATGTGACATGGTTGAATTTTACTTATCATTGATTGAAGCAACCATATACTAAAGTTCATTACACAAAAGTTGTGGTCGATTGGCCATGTAAGCATTTCATTGATTTATAACAATATACATTATCATCAGAAGTAGATAAAAGCATCCAATACAACATTCAAGAGCTACATAGAAAAGCTCATTCTTATTTAATGAGGTAAATTTTCATCAGAGGAGGGAAATATAAAAACAAAAGCATAAAGCCTGAAGCCATTGTTGAAAGTAGAAAGCCAGCTATCGGGAGACGAATTCCCACCAATAAGAAGACCAGCGAGCCTTACTGCTTCTGCTTATATCCTTTATAAGCTAGTGTTCTTCCTGGACCAGACCCAGAGCAATTCAAAAAGGCACTAGGAGTCTAACTAGTAAGGTTGAAAATCACTATAAAGCCATGAAGAAATAATTTAAGATCTGCCCCATGGCTAGCATAAAGAGCTATCCATGGAAGCTATGTGTAGTAGGCTATTCATGTTTGAGAGCCCCATGCAGTAGGCCATGAACACCGCGATGCTTCATTGGAAGCTGAACCAATAAAGGTATTTAGGGACTTAAACAACATATCCATATGATCACGAAAAAACAAGAAGAGCTTCCCAAGCTTTATAAACTAATTTGGGTTTAGTAAATGGCCTAGCGGACAAAAGACTATGCTTGATCAAATGGTCCTAAGAAAATTAGATTGCCAAGCCAACAATTAGAAAGCAAGGTCAGAAAAAGAAGTATGGCCAAAGTCAGATGAAATGAAAGATTGAATGTCTAAAATGACAACACGGCAGAGTAAGGACTTTAACTAAATAGCAAAAATTACAACTCCCAATTTATAAAGTGAATTAAAAGTTAGGAGCTTATATTGTGGGTGAAAATTGGTCTAGTAAAAGTAGGCTGAAGGCCCAGTGGAAGCCAAGGCCACACTAGAGGACATCCAGCTCGTTGAGGATGAGAGCATGAGATCCCAACTCATGTGTTCAGTAAATTGCTTTGCTAAGTCCTAGCTCGTATGTAATTCAAGCTCACTCCGCTGAACTCAAAGCCTAACCTCGCTATTTGAAGAATGGCAGCAATCCCACATTAAGGATCTTGGCTCATGAGACAAAGCATCTCCTTGGCAAGGGTTCTATGAGAAGGAATCTAGTCCAGCTAAATAAAGTGTTGGCAAGATTATGTCAACTCATCATAACCAAGTAAACACGTGGGACCCATCCATAGAAAGTAACTTACAGAAGCCGAATTGTAGGAGATTTTACTGTCTTTTATATTTAATATTTAATATAACAGAATTGCAACTTACAATCATTACATGTAAACTTTCTTCCTCTATAAATAGGGAAATCACTATTAGAAGAAGGGGGAGAAAAGATATCGAAATAGCTAAGCAAAATCTCTATAAACTTTCCTTCAAATCAATAAAACTCCACCGTGGATGTAGTGTCCAGTGTTGCTGGATTTAGCTGAACCACGTTAAAAATATTGTCTGCCTTTGCTCTTCTTCCTCTCCACTGTCTTTGTCTCTCATTCAATTTATTAGAAAATAGTTTGGGGTTCAAGAACCGATTATAGTTGATTGGAGTTTGGCAGAACCAAATTCCACCATCAACAATATTAATCTAGTCATGTGTCATAGCCTCAAGCCATTATTATTAATCATCACATTGTCAAATTTCATTGTATCACGTTTCAGTATATTATAGAGTAGCAACAAAAAGAAATCTCCTTGTTGCTCTAATTCAACCTTATTAGGCACAAACCTAGCCTTATCTCTCACACCATTTCAGAATGCACAGATTTAGGAGTCGGTTCATTCCATCTCATCACATCATTCACATTTCATCATCATCATCATCATTATATATCATATATCACCCCATATCTCATGGGGAATTTCTCAACTATAAACATTATCATTACTCATAATAACTATCTCACCACATTCACATTCAATTATTATCTTAATCACATGGATCACATTCCATCACAATTACAACCATACATTCTTTGTCTTATTATCATAATAGTTACCAATGTTATGGGTGAGATCCAAAGCCTTTTGAATAGACTGATGAAAGACCCAGATAGCTATAGAGTGTTAACTCGTTAAGGTGTTAGTACTGCGAAGCCTTAACTCACGTGATTAGCAAGCTTCCTCATGCGGGCTCGTTCTAGCGAGAACGAGCTCAGTCTCAAAAGAAGACGACAGTGACCTTTGAATATAGGATCTAGTTTGCAAACAAATTTTACCCAAAAATCCCATAAGTAGGAGACAAGTGTATGGCATGCTCAGGAGACAAGGGTCTCATCCACATAATGCAATCTGTAGTAGCTAAATTGTAAGATACACTTTGTCTTGTATGAACAAGGCATGATTTAATATATTTTTAACTTATAAATTTATGATTGTAACCTCCTTTCCTCTATAATTGGAAGGAAAGGGATGAACATTAGGAGTGAGAGCTAACCATACCTTAAACTCTGTAAAAATACTTTCAAATCAATACACTACCGTGGATGTAGGATCTGATTCTATCCGGATTTAGCTGAACCACATTGAAAAGGGTTTACATTTCTTGTTGTTGTTGTTGTTGTTCTTCTTCTAGCCATTCTATATTTGTCAACTGAGATCGGAACTAGATTATAGCTTGAGTTCCAAAAGATCCCCTCTTGTTCGCTAGATTCTAGCAGAACCAAAATCCACCGCCAAAATTTGGCGCCATCTATGGGGACTCATCTACAATTTGGTTAACCCTCTACACTCAGGCTCATCCTTTGTCTGGCCATAATGGCTAGAGGAAAAGTTATCAGGAAGTCTTTGGTCATCAGTAACCATTTGGAAGGTCGTACGGTGAGTTCTTCTACTGCCAGGATCATTAATGGCTTACCCTCTTCTGTTCGCCACTGACCTGCCCCTATTATGCCTGGAGGCAGCGACACATAAGCTTGGCATCAACACCAAGAGGCATTGGAAAATATAGTAAAAGAAATGGTTGAAACGTTTAAGGTGTTGGCACAAGTGCAAGCTCAAATTGTACAAAGACAAGCTGAAGTCATCACACCCGAGAATGGTTACTAGTAACAACAAGTTGAAAGCTCGAATAGGGTCAACTAGGAGTGCACACCCCAGATCATCGCTTGCATGACTAGGAGAGTACGAAAAGTCACTAGCCTTCCAATGAACACCCAGAGGCGTTACCTTAGTTGATGGAGGAGTTGCTATTGAGGGTGAAACAACTAGAAGAACACTCTTAAGGTTAGAGCAATCGGGGATGCCCTAAGGGACAATCCCCCCTTTCTAAGGAGTTCAAGTCAGAACCTCTCCCACATAAGCTTAAAGTTCCAATGGTTTCACTGTACAATGGGGATAATGACCTATGTAGCCATTTGGACATGTTCAACATCCAGATGGACCTCCAAATAGCCAACTCTCTAATCAAATGCCACGTCTTCCCAGCTACATTAGGAGATGCATCATGAGCTTGGTTCAAGAATCTCCCAGCTCGTAGCATCAATAGCTGGGAAGAATGCTAGAAAAAATTTCTCAATCAATACCAAGCATTGAGGAAGCAACTCATGCCCCTCCTACCATCTTGCTTCAATCTTTTAGCATAAGCATGAGCTATTGAAAGATTATATAGCTCAGTTTAGACACAAGACTGACAATGTGGAAAGCCCATCCAATGAGGCCATTTTAATGGCCATATCTGTAGGACTCCACAAAGATGACAAGTTATATAAAAGTATATATAAATCCCCAGTTGCTAACCTAGGTGAATTTTATAATTAGGCTGCCAAGTAGATCAGGTGGGAGAAAACATTTGGTCCAAAAGAGTCCCAGGAAGAGGAATAATAAGGGTCGAGATGGTGATTCCAATGGTCAGCCTACTAAGAAAACTAGAAGTGAGTGACCTCCACATCTGGGTCATCCTAACCATTATAGTATCTTGACGGATACCCAAGATAGGATATTCATTGCAAAAAAGGGCAAATAAGACTTCAAGACTCCTATTCCCTTGTGGACTCCTTGCATAGGTAGAAACATGAACAAGTTCTATGCCTATCAAAATGAGGCGGGGCATAACACTTCGGATTGCTAAGGTCTTAGAGATGCTATTGAGGATCTGATTAAGAGAGGTTGCCTAAAGGAGTACGTATTATAGCCTGTAGCACAACAGCCTTTTGGGCCCTAATGGGACCTCGAATAGGAAGAACTGGTTGTAGTGAGAACCATATATTGAACTTGTAATATGATATGTGAAAATGGCCCCATTTCATATAGGTTGGCTCATGTAAATTTTCCTAGAAATTCTGGAAAACATTTGATTTGGTCACAGAAACTTGAGAAGTGAACAATCTGTGAACTAAGTCTCAAGTTGTGATTGAATGTCACATTACTAGCAAGGCATCACACTTTCGTGACCTACTTCTCAGTAGCTTCCATGCAATAAAGTATTTGTAGCTTTCATGTAATCAAATTTTGTAGCTTTCAATCGATTTAAAGCTTGTGCAAATGAGCCACTTTCTTAGCCACCGTGTGATAAATGGGAAAAAGGGTATGAAAATAAGATAGTTTTGATCCATTTTGTTAATAGCATTTTATGTTTTCTTAGTGTCTTTACTTTGATTTCATGCTTTGTCCTCGATACTACTCTTGGTTTGTATTTTTTCATGTAGGATGACAAAAAGGCCTAAAAAGAAGAAAGAAACTTAAATAATGAAGTTGCATTTAGATCAAGGAAAAGATAGAAGAAGAATCCATGCAAGAAACAAGTAAGAGCCAAAGAAAATATGGAGAAATCACCTAGCACGGTCATGCCATGGAACACGGCCAAGCCATGTTAAGTGCTATAAGAAGCCTGAAGAAGAATTCATAAAGAAATCGAAGACCATGCACAGAACACGGCTGTGTTACAAGCCGGCAGTTATAAACTAATAAATGTAATCCCATGAAGCACACCCTACTCGTGCTTCAAAGCACAGCTATGGTGAACGTATAAAAACATTATAAATAAGGTCCTTTGTAATCAGTTTTAATCATAATTTAGTATTCCTCTTTTGAGGTTTTAGGCTAGTATTCTCTCTTCTCTAGGTTCTTTCAAACAGTTTATATAGTTTTAATTGTTCAAGATTTTGAAGAAGCTACAATTTAATTTTATTGAAAGTTTTCTAGAATTCTTATTCTTGATCTTCTTCTTCTACCTACTCTTATTCTACTTTCTTCTTCCTCTTCATCTTTCTCTTTTACTTTCTATTTGCATTTGTTTAATAATTCTTTAGTTTATATCTTTTAATCTGCATCGTCTTTTCTTTCTTTTGTTGATCTTTATTTAATTATTATGTCTACTTTATTTTCTTTACTTTCTTTCATCTGCATCTGCATAATCTCTATTCTTTCTTTGTTCTTTTGCAATCATTCTTCTTCTTCTTCTCTTATTTTCTTCTACTTTCTTTGTTAATCTGCATCTATTCTGCTTTCTTTTATTTTAATCTTGCTTTCT
>JANHAO010023137.1:0-11982 GCA_026873985.1 Saraca asoca
GAATATTCCCTCTTTCCGTCCAATTATTACAACGGACTGTTAGTCCGTGGTAAAATCTGTTGGAATATTCCAACGGAACTTATTCTGTTGTAAAATCTGTTGGAATATTCCAACGGATTTAGTCCGTTGGAATATTCCGTTGGAATATCGGCATTTTCTTGTATTGTTCCATTATGATGATGATATATGTTATATAAACCGAGCTTAAAGAGTACCTGATGATAAATCTTAGTCTTTTTATATGATAAGTACTGTTATATATATTATAATTGTTATAGGTCGTGAATGTACAATAATTATGGAATATAAAATTGATATTTGAGAAATTCCAGCCTGAACCAAATATGCCATATATACTTAAAAGGTTGAGATAAGTCATGACTGCTTTGATCATTACATTGAATCTAATTTTTATATTGTTCACATGACCGGCGTGCATGTAGATAAGTTTTCATATTGTTACTGGACAGCTTCAGAGATGCAGAGCCAAATCCTACCTCATCCACATCCATGTTTAGACAGTACCTCAGTTGCTTATATTTTAAGAATTAATCCATCCAGTCAAAGTGTCTCTACATTAAAATGGAGAGGTTAATTAGTAAAATAATGGTATCAAACTATCTATAGTCATATTTCTTATTTATTTTATAAATACTGAATTCTTTATGATTGAATTGATGCTTAATGTGAATATCATGGATAGAAACAAAAGTATTAGACTTTTGACGTTTAGGGATAATGTTTTTGTTTGATTTTCACTTTAAAGTCCTTGAAAAGGAAGGTATCAGATAGAAAACCTAAAGAAATTCAGTAATATATTATGTAGATTTTCTGGGCTGCAAAAATGGCTACCAAAATGGATATAGGAGTCCCATAGGTTATGTTCAAGGAATATGATGCCCTATATTCTTGATAAGCCATTGCATTCATTTTAATTTATTTGTTCAAATGCTTAGTTTGTCAGTTTGTAAATGGGTGAAGGAATTGAGGATGCCTAACGATTATGCCTCCAATTGAATGGGTATGTTGATGTAGGCAATAGTAAGATACTTGGTATGAAAAGTCATGATTGTCATGTTTTCATGGAAAGATTGCTTTCTATTGCCTTTTTTTAGACTGCCAGATCCTATATGGAGGGCCTTAATTGAGTTGAGTTAATTCTTTAAGAAATTGTGCTTAATGGTCCTATAAGAAGAGAAATTGCTTCAAAAGAAACAAAATATTTCCTTGATAATATGCAATCTTGAAGAGACCTTCCCACCAAATTTTTTTTTATTCAATGGAGCATTTGCCCTCTCATTTGCCATTTGAAGCAAGAGTAAGCAGCCATGTGCAATACTGATAGATGTATTAATTTGAGAGATTTTTTAACAAGTTCAAGAAGAAAGTCAGCAACAAAGTTAAACCTAAAGGAAGTATATGCGAAGCTTATTTGATCGAGGAGAGAGCTTAATTTTGTTAATACTATTTTGACCCTAATATGAAATGCCAAAGCACAAGAGTTAATAGGAATGATAACTGGAGCGGCGATACAACCATGGAGCCTATTCTTCCCATCTTCAATCTTCCAGGGCAATTTGCTGGGTTTTGCCAAGAGCGATATTTGGATAATGAAGAATTGAAATCAACCGCAATACATATACTTTTAAACTGTAAAGACGTGGAGCCATTTAAAGACTAAGTATTTGTATAGCTATCTTAATAAATCATTTCATATATGTAACTTTGATTTCATCAAATTTAGAATACAAATTTCCTAGATTGTTATTCCCCATAGTATGTTCATTCATTAGTTTAAGACTATGTATCCAAATATGCAAGATGAAGACATCGAAGCAATGATTAATACTCAGTTTGCTTCTTAGTCTTGTTCTTTTGTAAGTATAACCAATAATTACTTTTCTTATGTGACATTGTTTATAGATGTATGAAGAAATTTTGATTTGAAATTATATTATTCTCAAGTTCACAATCCCTCAAATGGTGTGGTCAATCAATATCTGTTGGATTTAGCTTGGGGTCCTCTAGGGGCAATCAAAATATTTCCATTGTATTTTATCAATGGGTATAAGTTTCAACCACACACCAATGAAGTTAAGGAAAAAAAATTAATAGTAGAGTATGTATGAAGGGCACATGAAATGTCATAATAGCAGAAGATAACTTCTATGACATTCTTAAAGAAATTGTTTAACTTGAGTATCTAAGATTACCAATCAAAAGGGTAATACTTTTCCACTGTGAGTGGTTTGATCTTGTCTAAGGCCATGGTATGAGAGTGCAACCCCACTATAGCATAGTTGAAATCAAGCACATAAGATGATATACCAAGTATGATGCCTTCATCATTGCACAACAAGCTGCACAAGTGTATTATGTACCATACCCATGAACAAAGAGAGATAAACAAGGTTAGTGGGTTGTTATAAAGACCAAATCTCACGAAATGGACAAGGATAAACACATAGTAGATCATGCTTACCAAGATGATCAAATGTTATATGCACCTTAATTGATTCTACCAAAGGATTCAATTATTATCTTGCATGATGAAGATGGTGGATATAAGGAAGTGTATGAGCTAATAGATGTAGAACAACAACGCATTGTCAACGAAGACGAAAAAGAAAATGAAGATGATGATAATGTAGATGAGGAATCAGACGAATGATACTATTATTCGATGTGTGACATGTTAATTTGTACCTATATATATGAGTGCTAAATTACTTTATTCATTTTCAATATATATAATTATTTTCTAATTATGTTATGTGTGAATATTTGTTGATAACAAGTCGTATGGGTACTGGTAAGGAGATAAAGGACAACAATTACAGGGACAAGGTTCCCTTCATGATTCCCTAAGTAGCTATTCACCTGTGATTATTAGCCAAAGTCCCTTAGTTGTTATTCCTCCTATTAACACTTTCATGCCTACATCACGACCTATATCTACCAAATGGAGCCACCTGCACAGGTGTTAATGTAAATGCAATGGTAGCAACAATAAGACCCATCCCCAAGGGGACATCATCACAGAAGGCACGTTTACTTTTAGGAGGGTCATCTTCCTCTAGACAACTTTCATTCCCTGGAGTACCTGTACTTGATTCTAGTTAGACTATTATGTCATACAAGATAGGATATATATTCTTGATTATGAACTTTATTTTTGACATGAACTTTATTTTTAATTTCTTAAACTATGTTTTTTTTATTTGCTAATCAAGTTTTTCCTTACCCATAAGGTAGTAGGCACCATACTCCATATCATCATGAGCAAGTATAAGGGTATATAGCATATGTGGAAGAGTATTTTAGAGCCTACCCTTAAGATAATATATGTAGAGTTTAAGGTAAAGTTTTAAAACTTTGTTTATAATTTAAATTTTATTTGGTTTTAAATTATTCTCTAACTATTTGATGTTTTGTTTTTTAATTATAGAAGTATAGGAAATGGAACCCTTCTTATGAGAATGACATGTGGAAGAACTTCAACCGCAAAGTTTTTAACAAAATGAAGGATATGATGGATAAGTTGGAGAAAAAGAGGCCTTCTCAACCTGGTTGGATCAGGGATAAAAAGTGGGAAGATCTTCTCAAGTACTGGGAGGACCCTAAATTTAAGTTCAAGTCCGAGTTGAATAAGAGGAATAGGGCCTCGAATACAATTAGATAGGATTTCTCTTTGCACACTAACGGATTTATCCCCATATTAGAGCATTAGTTGCGTATGGTAATGTTATTTTAACATAATGTTATTTATATCATTTACATTATTCTAGTTATGTTCATACCATAACCTTTATTATTTATGAAAATTTTCATTTTGTGCAAATAGTTGAGACTAGGATCAAGCCGGCCATAGATAGCTTATTCTGCCAAACCCACACCTAGAAGAATAGTTAGTGGGTCTCACTTTGAGCTGTATAGTCCTATGTAAGTAACTTCTCTTAGCTTGCATTTTTGTTAGTAATGTATCATATGTTTGGTAGTAAAACTATTACATTTATAATATCAAATAATTAATTATTTTAATTTATAGAAAAATTTCAATAAAAGAAAGGAGAACTTGGAGTAGACTCAAGTGCAAAGAGGTCCTAAAGGCTTTGGGCAGATGGCTAGTGATGTGGCTGGTCCATCTGATTGTAATTTATGAGTAGACACTGCCAAAGGGACCAAAAGGTGGTAGGTTTACGGGTTGGGGTCTGAGACCATAGTGGGGATGGCTGCATCAGCCACTACATCTCACACTGAAAGCATGTTACATGCTAAGTGGGAGCTAATCCTGTGCATTACTGGTGAGATACAGTAACAGATGCAGGTTATTTTTGCTTATATGGAGTACATTATGTAGACTCAGTAGCAGTAGAGCTAACATTTGCTACCTCTTCTTCCACCTTATAACTACCACCAGCCTCTTGTCTATAACTAATCGTCTCTTACCTACATGTATTTGCTATCATCACAATAGTTGATGGTTCAACCACTACCAGTCAAAGGTCTCGCATGGCCTAGTATTGGTCCGCAATAGCAACAGGATGTTATTTGGGATTAGGAGACTGATGATCAATTATTCTCTGATATTGGATTATAGTTATATTTTTATATTTTTATTTGAATAATATGTTTCATACATTATTGATTTGAATAATACAATTTATGAATTAGTTTACTAATTTTATATATTCATAACTATTTGTATGTGTCATATTTAAATTTTTATTATAAATTAAATATTAATTTTTAAAAACTAGAACTAAAAAAATATTTAAATTATTAAAAAAATTAAAAAAGAATTTTAGAAAATAATATTAATTAAAATTTGAAAAATATATTTTTTCTAGACAAATGTTTGATGCATTTTTGAATGGTTTTTTCAATGGAATTTTTGAAAAAATTTTGCCAAAAAAAAGTTTCAACAACTTTCCAATGGATTATCTATGATTATTCTGACAAATAAAAGAGAAAAAAATTATATAAAAAATTATCCCTTCAAAATTTGTCAAAAATAAATTTTCGATGATAGTTTGACCAACAACCATTTCCTATCGAAAATCTGTTTGAAATTGATATTTTTGACAGATTTTTTTTTCTAATTTCTAACAAATTTTTTCATTAAAAAATGCACACTTTTTTGTATCAAACTTGACAAGATCTTATACTCACTTCATAAGATAAAATTTTTGCAATGTAAGACACTTAGAAGGCTACATTCATCCTTCATTAAACATTGAAATGGAAGAAAAATCAATAAAATAAATGGCTATATCATGAAAAACTCATAAAAATGGAAGAATGCATTATAATCATTATTCAAATGATATCAACCACAATCACCACATGATTAAAGGGAAGATGTAGGTGAGTTGAGGAACACAAACCCTACCTTTTCTCCCATTTAAACAAGCAAATAGGACCACAAAAGAGCAAAGAAGAAATAAAGAGTGCCAAAGTAAAATTAGTAATGCAAAACATAAAAATTATACTCAATAATGGCATCTAATTCAACAAGATCAAAAAAGTAAGTATGAAGTCAAGCATAACCCCTTGCAAATCTGAAAAGCCGACCTGCTTCCACCAATCATAGGCATTTCTCTAAGCTTATTGAACACCAGATTCCTCCCTAACACTACAATAGTGCTTCCATTGCATATCCCTTCAATGAAAGCAAAATTCATGGCCATTAAAAGACCAACTTTAGTTTGTGAAGCAAAGGCTTGAAACTCTTGGGCTCTTTCAACCAATTTAGAGCTAAGTTTTGGGCCTAAGGTTAGAGGATTATTGATCATATTCACTAGACTGAAGGCAGTGGTTTTGTTTATCAGTTTCTTCACAACAGCGACTGAAGTGGGATTACGGCCATTAACGACGTCGTGTTAGTAGAATTTGATGTGCCTCAACTTTTGTTTCTTGAGACCTAGTATTTTCTGATCTAATGGTCGAACAAAATCAGTGTCTTGTGTTTTGATTGAATAAAGCATTAGAGAGCAGAGGAGGAGGAAGAAGATGAAGATGGAGAATTGAGTGGCAATGATTGGAGAGAGAAATTGAAATGATGGTATATTTTGGCAGAAGAATTAAAAAGAGGAGAATGAAGTTTTGGTGCACAGAAAAGGTGTGAAGTGGTTAGTGGATTTTATAAGCTGACTAAATGAAAGTGGGTTGAATCATTTAGCACATATTTTTATAGCATAAAATAATCTGTAATTTGTTGATGATCGACCTATACTAATCGATCATCCTAGTTGAGGAATTGCTTGACACATGTTTGGGCTAGACTGATCAACAGATCACATCTAATCAATTAATCCAGTCATAAAACTTGATTAATGGAGATTTTTGTGAGCCAATCACCTAACACACACACACACGATAAAAGGCATGATCAAGCTTGCATGAACAATGTGAAAGTAGCAATACTTCGTGAGATTCCTGCTAATGCTACCAATATGTCGAAGACACGTGGTAACACTCCATTCATCTAAGTGCATGTCAGTTAGCATGTTCTACACCTATAAATACTGAGAGGTATTCCTTTTTTAGATTTATCTTAACTACACTACTGAAACTTTACTGAAATATTGAGTTAATCATTGGAGTGTACTCAGTGGACCACTTTTGTAGAGTGCAGATGACCTTGTTGTATTTGCATATTGTTCCTTTATTCCACTTGGCTTTACTGATTAATCTCACCAGTTGATGAGTTTCATTTGGCTCTGTGTCTTTTCCAGCCACCATTATGTCTTGTCACTCTCATTCGTAGTCTTCTTGAGCTCCATCATTAGATGGACATTGTCATTGTGAGTGGGCTAGAACTACAAAGATTGGATGGCAGAGAAGGCTCGTCAGATCATTGTCAAGGTCAAGCACAATGCATTAGCAGAGCAAGTCAGCCAGTTACACGAGGAGTTGGATGCCTTCTATTGTGTCCAAGTGCAATCCACTCTACCTCCACCACCTCTTGCTTTTGTGAGCCCTATTCTCAAACAAGCTAACCAGTCACTTCATCTTTACCACAAATAGCTCTATTCCATTGCATTTTTGAGCCCTAACAATTTTAGTTGCCTCATACACCACTTTTGTGATAGCACCCTTTAATCCCTACCTTCACTCTACCAAAGACAACTGCTAAACATTTATTCTCAAACCCCTATTTTCACCTCCTACAAACTTCTCAAATTCAAACTCCGATTGGGCCACTTATTCCTAATATTTCTTTTATGTCTGCCACCATCTTATCCATACTCATAAACCCTCTGACCCACTCAACCCCACCATGGACCTCACCCCCACCTCTAGGTAGCTATCTTCTTACCAAGAGGAGAACCACTCTTTTTAAGTGATTGTGATGGCCATTCCCCTGCCTACTTACTTTAAAGCACCAACACATATAGACCTGTACAATAGAACAATAGATCCATAGAACACTTAGAAGCATTTTAAGCATCGATGAAGCTGGTTTGTAATGGTTTACTACCCTACCTTGGCAGTCAATCAACAATTTTCATCAGCTTACTAAGACATTTTCTACATACTTTGCTATTAGCTAAGCCCTTAAGAAAGCACCAGCTACTTTGGTTAATTTCCAGGAGGGGTGATGTGAGACCTTTAAGGAATACTTGACTCACTTCAATGCTTTGGTATTAGGAATCAAGGACCTTAACGAAGGGGTGGTCATTCATTAGATTAGCATGGACCTTCACTTAGGGTATTTGTTTCCTTTCCCTGGCCAAATGCCCTACTGCCTTTCTCGTAGAGCTCTTGGCCAGGTCTGAAAAATACATTAATGTTGAAGAAGTAAAGATTGCTCAGGGACAAGTGGAGCATATGCAGTTTGATAACGTGCCTCTAGGGAAAGACCTTCTGAAAGGGAGAAAGGGCCTCTTTGATAATGGTTTAACAGATATTAATTGTTAAATACATTAATAAGTAGTATGGTGCAAGATCTCTTAGTAGCTGAGTTAATAAAGTTCCCTCTATGGAAACAATGAAAATTCCTCAGTAGACAAATCCAAGTTTTGTAAATTTCATTGGGACTACAGGCATAACACCGATAAGTTTATCACTTTGAAAGATAAGATTGAAGTGCTTATAAGGCAAGGGTATTTATTGAAATATAAGAAGTTTCAAGTAGATAAGGGGAAGCAATAGCACAAAAAAAAAAGGATCGTTCCCCCTGACCCAGTCTATCGGAGGGTAAGTAGGTGGAAACAACCTCTCTTATGCTAAAAACAATAGAGACAATTACCGGAAGGTTCATTACGGGAGGGATTTTTGAAAGGCAAGGAAAAGGCATCTTAGAGCAATAATGGTAGTAGAAGGGAAAAGAAGGAAGGAAAAGTATGAATGAATTTGTTTTATAGAGCAAGATTTTGAAGATATTGTTAGGGACCACAATAACTCGATGGTTATTTTTACTCTATTGCACAACTTTATTGTCAAAAGGATCCTCATTGATTAAGAAAGTTCCACTGACATTTTATATTTGCATACCGTTAATGCCTTGGATATTCCTCATAGCATGTATAAGCTTTACATATGCATTTTCATTGGATTCATAGGAGGACATGTGTGAGTGGAAGAAACAGTGACTTTAAAGATGACCCTGGTGTTAGCCTAAGTTACCCTAGCTACACCTTTTCTTTAATTTTGATGATTGAAAACTAATTTTAGTTAATTTCATAAATTAACTTCATGTTGAGTCTTTATTTGTTTTGCAGGATTCAAAATTGATTAAAGGTTGCTCACAAAATCTACATTTTAGTATTAAGTTTTTTCTTTAATTTCATAGAATCTTTTGTAAGTAAATTCTAAAACAATTTGATCCAATTATGTTTTATAAAATAACCTAATTTGAGATAGTAATAATCATTTTAAAAGAGTATTTGATTAAAAGAATTTCAAATAAACTCTTCATATGTTCTTGCACAAGTAAAACTTTTATAAAAACTATTTTTGACTACTCGAATTGATTCACCAATCGATTCATGTAAAAAAAACTTGTGAAATCAATTAGAATCGATTCATGAAAAAAAGCTTTTAAAAATTTTCTTATTGAAGGTTTGGAATTTTCTTTGAATTGATTCAACATCTATTTTCAAAACACTTTGATTCGATTCATCAATTGATTCACTAATGAATTTTCATATAAGCTAAATCGATTCATAAATCAATTAGTTTGTTATGATTTTGTTATAGTTAGTTATAATCATCACAAATCGATTCAAGAATAAAAAATTAATTTTTTTAAATGTTGGTTATCATAACTATAAAACCCTAAACCTTATTTGTTCCATAACAATTTAACAATTAAAAATATATTTACAACAAATTTGTAGAGAAACCTTTCGAGTAAAAATGTGATCTAGCTATCTCATTGCTTTTCATCAAATAATTCAATCTTGGTTCAACTTGTTGAAGGATTTATCTCAGATCATTGAGATATTCATCTCAATTTGAGTATTGTATCTCTAACTCACATCTTTACATTGTTCTTTTCTTTATCTTTTTAGATATCTAAGTTTTAGGAATCTGGATACAAAGGAAAAGGTTAATCTTCCCTTTGCATCCTTCTAGAATTATGAGGTTGATTACAATTGATAGAAGGTGCATTAAATTCTTGGTAGAATTTTATAGTTGATGAGGTTGATCATAGATTTAGGAGATTAGAGAATTTTTGTATCATAAGTTGCAAGAGCCCAGAGAGAATCTTGTGGTATAGGTTAGCAAGAAGCCTAGAAAGTCTTGTGTAATTTGTAAAAATTGGTTGATAAGGGCCTTGTTAAAATCCTATGCATTAGTAATAAAAGTGATCATATAGTTAAATATTAATCCAAAAAGTATACTTGAATTGCGGTTCTAATTCAAGTTGAACCAATTTAAAAATACCGTGTCCCAAATCTTTCTTTACCACTCTTATCACTTTACTGCATTTTACAATTCTATTTATAATTATTACTTTCTGCATAAATTCATCAATTTTATAATCTGGTTTCTCTAATAATTCTTCTATCAAACTAGTTAAATTTCTAATATAATATTCTAATTTATTTTTGTGATTACAAAGTCTTCTACTATGCATATCAAACATTATACCATATTGCATATAATTGTTATTCAACTATTTGTTAAATTCATTTACAGTCCATAGCAAAACTAAAGCATATATAACATTCTCCTAAAGGAATAAGGGGCAAGATCCAAATTTTATCTTTTACACATTTTTCTAGGACTAAAAGTTGGTATCAGAACTTTAGTTCTTGATGCTTCTTTAGTTTTTAGAAAATAATGTATTCTAGCTTTATTTTCCTATCGGAATACCCTTCTATGTATAAAACCCTAGGATTTAATGGTGAACACTACACATACTAGAAACAGACAATTAGGGATTTCATAGAAGCTACAAACATAGACATGTGGGATTTAGTTGAAGAAGGTTATAAACACCCCCATGACATTGATAAATGGAATACCATAGCCTACACCTAAATCCTTATGGACTAAAGATGAGAGAAAAAGACACTTGCTTGCATCTAAATTAAAATGGATAATTTCTAATTCTTTATCACCAAATGAGTATGAAAGGGTCTTTAATTGTTCAATAGCTAAAGAGATCTGGGATACCTTAGAAATTGCACATATAGGCACTACATAGGTTAAGGCATCCAAGATGTATATTCTAGTATTTCAATATGAAATGTTTAAGATAGAGGAAGGTGATTCAATAAAGGATTTAATTCAAAGATTTACAGCAATCACTAACCATCTAATATTTCTTGGCAAAAAGTTTGAAAATGCTGACTTGATTCAGAAGATTTTAAGATCATTAACTGAAGAGTGACAGCCAAAAGTGACAGCAATTAAGGAATCTCTGAAGATGGATATACCGATAATTTAAAAACTTTTTGGAAATCTAAAAGAACATGAACTGAAACTCAAAAAATACAAGAAAAATAAAGATGACAAAAAAAAAGAAGACATTAGCCTTGAAAGCTGCAAACACGCTTGATTTAGATGAAGATTAGTCTGAAAGTGATGCAGTTGCAGATGAAAAAGAAAAAATGGCATTAATCAGTAAGAAGTTGCAAAGGATTCTTAAAGACAAAAGGAACAAAGAGAAGAAGAAAGTTGTTATTCCATCACCAAAAAGAATGTAGAATAAGGGAGAACAAGAAACTACATCAAACACAACACCAACCTACTTTGAATGTAAAAAGCCTAGACACATTAAGCCAGACTATCTAGTATATTTAAAGAGACAACTTGATAATAAAAGAAAGAAGGGAAGATAGGCATCAAAGAAGGGGGATTTAGCTTTCTGGGAAGATAGAGATGCTGATTCATCAGAAGAAGAAAAAAAATAGATGAAGAAGCACATCTTTGTCTTATGGCCAGATTCGATGAAGATGTTGAGATATTTCAATATCCATCCTTTTCTCATGGCACTTATATTAGTGACTTAGAGAATGAAATTGAAAATAATTCTGATGATGCTAACGACTTGTATGTTGAAATGTATGAATTACTTGTCAAAACTAGTAAAGACCTAGTGTAAATCAAAATTGAAAAAGAAAGCTTGCTAAAGGAATTAAAGTAATTACAAAAGGAAAACAATGATTTAAATGCTTTAGTTGAGAAATTGAATGAAAGAAAGGCATGTGATCAGTGTGAGTTATACAAATCTGAAATAGCTATATTGACAAAATCACTTCATGGACTCATGATAATAATAAAAGATTCAATGAAATGCTAGGAAATCAAAAATAATTCCAAAATAGATTTGGTCTAGGACATAAGTAGTTTAAATCTAGAAGAAAGTTTGCATATATTATATGTTATTACTATAATCATAAACGCCATCACATAAAACATTGTCCATATGGGAATGGCACATATATTCTAAAACCAAAAGAAAAGTTAGTATGGTTACCAAAAAATTATCTTGTTAATTTTACTAACAAAATTGGATCCAAGACC